>JASDQU010274300.1:1136-15112 GCA_032191745.1 Picea mariana
TCCCCATCTTTATAACTTAGGATAAAATAATTATCCATACTTTATACTTTAAGAAATATTAATATAATATTCTTTTTTGGCTTAAGCTCCCTAGCTTAGCTCTTTTTTCTTATCTTTTAGCCCCCCCTTTCCCTAACTAGTGGATTTTAGTCCCCCATACTATTTTATCATGGTCGGTTTGCGTGCAACGATGTATTTTATATTAATTATGAGACATATACAAAAATAGGTGCACTAGCCTTTAGCATCTAGGATCTCTAGCCTAATAAAAACATACGCCTCTTATATTATAATAACTCGCACACAAGCCTATAAAAACACATCATATACACAAAGGATCCCTGACCTCAAAATCTCGCGCACTTAGTTGTTGTGTGCGGTATCCTGGAATGTGCACACTTCCTCATTTTACTACGTAGTACACGCAAAAATGATATCAAACAACTCACCAGCTTAAGCACATTTTCATTTACATTAAAATTGGGTTTGGCCTAGGGATATTAAAATCTCCTCCCCTTATTTATGCACTATCCTCAGTGAATTATGTACTCATACACAACAAAATTTCAAAAATAATAAAAACGATATGGGTATTCTTCCTGCATTGCATCCTCATGCTCCAAAATAGCGTCGAAAGGACCGTACCAGGTCCATTGGACCTTTACAATCCCTATGGCTCGATTACAAAGCTGTTTGATTTTCTGGTCCAGAATCCATACCGAATGCACTTGGAAAGCGCCTTCTTCTTCTACCTGAATCACATTCCAATCAATAACATGATTAACATGAATTATATATTTCTTAAGCAATGATACATGGAACACATTATGAATAGACATAGGTGAAGGAAATTCAATCATATAAGCTATTGGACCAATCCTCTATAGGATTTCAAACGGCCCACAATAGCAAGCTGCCAAATTTGAACAATTTCCCAACTTCAGGGAACTTCTGTTGGATTTCACTTTCAAGAATACATTGTCCCCAACCTTAAATGCACTGTGAGTTCTACCCTTATCAGCATAGATTTTATTCCTGTCTTGGGAAGCCTTTAAATTTTGTTTTATTTTTATCATTTTCTCTTCCATTTCCTTGAGTAAATATGGCCCAACCACTGCTCTATCTGTTGGGTTGTCCCATCTTACCAGTGTGTAGCACTTTCTGCCATAAAGTGCCTCAAATGAGCTCATCTTTAGAGATGTTTGGTATCCATTGTTATAAGCAAATTCTTCCAAGTGTAGGTAGTCTTCCCATTTTGATGGTTTATCCATCACATACATCCTCAACATATCCTCAATCACTTGATTCAACCTCTATGTTTGTCTATCTGATTCTATATGATAAGTTTTACTAAAATTCAAATTTGTTCCAAACCCATTAAATAATACTTTCCAAAAATTAGAGGTAAATTTTGGATCTTTTTTAGACATGATTGTCTTGAGTATACCATGTAATCTAGAAATTTCTCTCATATAAATATCAACAATGTTGGATTCCTTGTGAGTGAGATTTACTGGAATAAAATGGGAAACTTTGGTAAGCTTATCCACCACTACCATGATACAATCATGTTGCATGTTTGTTATGGGAAGTTTGGTGATGAAATCAATGGTCACAACTTCCCATTTCCACTTAGGAATGGGTAATGGTTGTAGAACACCAGTTGGGTGTCTATGCTCATCTTTTACCTTTTGACATTCCAAACATTTAGCAATAAAATCAACAACTTATTTCTTCATTCCTGGCCAATAATATTGGCTCTTGACAACTACAATAGTTTTCTGATAACCTGGGTGCCCAACATAAGGTACATTATTCATTTCTCTCAATATCAGATTTTTCAATTCCTGGGAATTTGGTACATAAATTATGCCCCTGTACTTCAAAATTTCATCATTATCTAGCTCATATTCTTCAATTTGCTACTGCAAATTACCTTGCTATAATTTTGCCACTAATTTCTTGTATTGTAAATTTAATTTTGCAGCCTCTAAAATTCTGTTTTTCAAATATGATTGGTACATGCTAATGGATGTATCATGCAATTCATGCACTCTTTTGCTGAGTGCATCATCCACTTTGTTCTCTTTCCCCTTGATATGATTTATATCAAATTCATATTCACTTAGAAATTCTAACCATCTTCTTTGCCTAGCATTTAGAGTTGGCTGATGAAATAAATATTTCAGACCATTATGGTTTGTTCTTAGCTAAAACATTTTCCACATGAGGTAGTGTCTCCATTTCCTCAAGGCATTCACTATGGATACCAACTCCAAATCATGAGTGGCATAGTTTCTTTCATGATCTTTCAAATTCCTTGATTCATAACATATAACAACCCATTTTGACTAAGGACTCCACCAAGTTCTTCTTTACATGCATTTGTGCATACAATGAAGTGTTCATTTGGTTCTACAGTCCTTAGTATTGGAGCAGTTGTTAATAATTTTTTCAATTGTTGGAAACTCTTTTCACAATCCAATGCCCACTGATACTTCACATCCTTCTTTGTTTAAGGAAGTGATTGGGTGTGAACTCTTTGAGAATCCCTTAATAAATCTCTTATAGTATCCTGCAAGGCCCATGAATGATCTGACCTCTGTCACATTGTTTGTCCTTGACCATTCTCTAATCGCTTGTATCTTCTCAGGATCCAATGCTATCACAACATCTGAAATGATATGTCCCAAATAATGAATTTTCTTATGATAAAATGAGCACTTGCTCAATTTGGCATACAAATGATCCTCCCTTAATACTTGCAACACCATCCTCAAGTGATTTGCATGCTCTTCTTTTGAATTGGAATATATAAAAATGTCATCCAAAAAGATAATGAAAAACTTATCTAAATATTCTCGGAAAACACATTCATTAGGAACATGAAAACCACTGGTTCATTTGACAACCCAAATGGCACCATTGTGAACTCATAATGATCATACCTTTTCCTGAAGGTGGTATTGTTGATATCTTCCTTATTAATCCTTACCTGATGGTATCCTGACCTAAGATATATCTTTGAAAATATCTTTGCATCCTTCAATTGATCAAAGAGATGATCAATCCTTGGAAAAGGATACATGTTCTTTATAGTCACTTTATTCAACTATCTAAAATCAATGCACAATCTTAATGTCCCATATTTCTTCTCCATGAACAAGGCTAGGGCACCCCAAGGTGACACACTTGGGCTTATATACCCCTTCTTCAGAAGTTCTTCAAGTTGCAATTTCAACTCCCTCAGCTCTGGTGTACTCATTCTGTAAGGAGTCTTTGACACTGGATCTACTCCAGGCATTAAATTTATAGAGAAATCAATATCTATCTTTGGGGGTAGTCCTGGTACCTCCTTGAACACATCATCAAAAACTTCCATGACTGCGTGATCTTCAATATTTGGTACCTTATCATTATGTGTCTCTTCCATATGTGCTACAAATATTTGACACCCTTTTCTGTAACATTTCTTCATCTGCAATGCTGAAATTTATATGATGTCTACTACCCTCAGAATTTCGTGCACTTTCCTTTGGTTCCCATCCTCATCCAAGCAAGTAAATTCCTTGTTATGAAAATATAGGAGGGCATGATGTTGATCCAACCAATCCATCGCAATTATATAGTCATAGAAACCTAAAGGAAAGATGTTCAAATCTGCCTTGGCGTTTAGTCCATTCATGTCCATAAGACATGACTTAACAATCTCATTAAGTTTTCTTTTGTCTCTAATAGCCAGCTACACCAACAAATATTTTACATGCTTTCTTCTTGGCAAATTCAAACTTTTCACCATCTTAGAATCTATATAACTATGACTATCTCCTGAATCAATTAAAATAGCAATAGATTGGTTGTTGATCATACCTTCCACTTCAATCATATGTGACTGATACTTTGATTTCTTTTTATCCAGGGCTACATAGATCCTTGGTACATTTATGCCCATGTCCTCCAATGTTTCAACGTGTTGTACATTGTGAACAGTCCTCAATTTTTTATATCTGTGAAGAAAATCTCCAAACATATGATCTCCATTACAACCCTAACATTGAATACGTGGTTGCCTTGGCCTTTGCCCCCCTTTCCCATTAATTCTAGCTTCTCTAGAAGTTGGCTATCCCTGAGGGTTATTTTTAAAGAATGGTGGATTAGATCCCTTCTTCCTTTCATCCACCTTGAATTTTGTTTTGTATTCCCAACCTTTTTGGAAAGTTGGCCTTGCTTTTTGTTGATCATATAGGAATTTAGCTCACCTTATGGTCTCCTCCAATGTATTGGGATCATCATACTATATTTTGTCACTGATGAATGATGGAAATCCACTCAAATACCTTTGAATCTTAATTGTATCATCCTTGATGAACTAAACATACTTCAACAATTCTAAAAACCTTCTCTCATATTCATCTATGGTCATACTCCCAAGCTTGCATTCAAAAAACTCTTTCATTTTCTTCTCATAGTATCTCTTAGTCAAGTATTTCTTCTCAAAATACTTCTTGAATTCTCTCCAAGTAACACTTTTCTCTTTAATCTGTTCCACCTGCACAATATGATCCCACCACATGGATGTCTTTCTCTTGAGTTGACAGATGGAAATTATACCTTCTACATGAGAAAATACTTTCTCATTCCCAACAACCATGTCTCTGCATATTCATCCTTCTTGTGCTCACCATCAAATGTACGAGTTTTGATTTTGTTCATTTCTCCTCATAGCTAATCCAACCCAAACCCCTTATTCTTCATGATAGGGGATGGACTTGAGTTGTTGTGTTTTCTCTTATTGGAATGCCTTGGGGAGTGATGGTGATGTTTTCTAACACTTCTGGTTATTCATTTTTCATCAAGATACCTGTGACTTCCTGAGTTGCTTCATCCACTCTCCTTATCTAATTTATTTTCTATTCTATTCAAACTCTCCATTAACTTCATGTTGGTGTCCTCTTGTTTCTCCTTGGCTGTCATAAGCCTTTCATTATCATTTTTATGGTTTTATACATCCTTCTGCAAATTTTTAATGGTCTCTACCATATTCATGTTTTCATCCCTTCCTTCTCCATGTCCATTGGAGTTAGTTCCTTCAATGCCCAAATGGACATCCATCCCTCTAATATCATCTTCCAAGTTTTATGTCCCCTGTGCATATTCCATTCCTATGGAATCTGTATTGACTCATATCTGATCTAGTTTTGTTAACTCTACAAAATGTGCAACCAATAAAACTTTGTCATGCTAACTGACTCAACAATTTCATGAAAATATATGAACCATTCTGGTTCAATAATATATTAGAATTATTTCTTCTGATTTCCTAAAAAATTGAATGCTCGGATCAATTTTCTGGGTGAATAATTATATCCCACTATCCAACACCTTTCCAATGCCTTCTCCCATGCTCAATTTTGAGTCTTGAGAAGAAATTTATGGTTATTTATGGCGCAACTCTACACTGTAATTAAGTGTTTTTTCACCCACCCCTTTGGATTTTTTGTAGGATATCAATTGAGTTTATTCATATTCATATTATGGATACTCTGCCCAAGTTTCACATTTTTCTAGGTTCTAGGATGCTAGTTACAACCTGCTAAATTTCTATGCCAATTCGTGTTTTTGGTCTGGATTGCTACAGGTACCTTTTTTGCCATACTAATCATTTTTAACATGCCCAGAAATTTAATTCATATCTCATAATGTCTTCTATGGTTCAATAGATTTACATTGACTACTCTTGGGCCTCAATCTGAATCCAGAGCAAAAGGTTATGGCTCTTTGAAGTTAGTTGGGTCTTAAAATTTACCCTCCATTGTTTGTGATGTAACTTTCTCATAAAATATCTGTTTAACGAACGGTTTACACCATTAGAAAGATCTCTTTGAGATCTTTTATTTGAGATATAGAGATAGAGTGTACCTTGGTACACTTTTCTCTCATTGTTTTTCATTGGCTAAAAGCATTGTTAAGGGCCTCAAAAACGTGCTACAAAAAGATGACGTTCAAACTGTATAAAATGTCATAGAAAATCGTTGGTTTTCTGTTGTTGTGCACCCTCCAACCAAATTTTCATGCATAATTTTCAACCTATACACGCATATTTAGCAGGCACAGTAACACCACAACATAAATCATGCTATGCACACCTATATTCATTGTGCATCACTTCTTTGTCACACCAATAACTAGCGCACACTACTTTTGTGTCGTGGGCTAATATCCACCACACCCAGTGCTGGTTCTTTCATTATTACCTATTGCGCGCAATTTTTGTATCTCACATTGATATTCCGAGTGCTTTTCACTCTATGCGATGCAACATGCCATAGTTTAGTACGCCCCCACAAGACATCAATACTTTGTGCGCACCATTAACTAAACTGTTGCATGAAAACATATACCCACATTGCATGTGCACCAACCAAAATCCTCTGTGCTCTGTCAATATTGCGCACACCATATGTTCCAAAATTTAGTGTGTGCACCCGCACACCAACATTTTTTCATGTAGCACCAAAATTTAGTGCGCACACATGCACACCAACATTTTTCCGCGTGGCCCCATAAATAGACAAATGCATTCTGTAATTGCACAGATTCATATTGAAATAACAATAAAGACATACATGCACCATATACAAGAAATACCCATAACTATAAAGATAGTTATAACCACACATAGGATAAACCCACAAAAATAAACATGTAAATAATAATTGAACATGTAAATTTATCACACAATTGACACTTATCTTGGTAGCAATATCACCAACTACGTATAGACCTTCCACGAACCTCCCATCCTTGGACCACACTACTCATCACTCTCAGTAGTGGGTCACCCCCGAGCTGAGACTAAACTCCACCCTGGTAAAGAGATTCTTAACCAGGATGACAATCTCAGATAACAGGAAAGACTCTGTCACACATGTCAAATTAAACTAACATCCTACAGTCCCTCATTCCCCACATGTCTGTCCCACCATAGGAAGTGTGCCCCTTCTCTACCCAATGATTCTTTTGCTTCCCCACTCTCTTTCCAGGCTTCAACAACATGTCGGTTAGGAAGTCTCAGAGCCCTGTAGCTGCATTTTAGTACCTTCAGGAAATCTATTCCAAGAAATTCTCTCACCCAGAGAGATTTCTCATGGGCCTGACAACTCACCTGACAACTCACCTCTTCAATATCTCATGGGCCTGACAACCTGCTTCTTCAATTCATCTCCCCAAGCTAACCATCTACACAAATAGGTATGGGTATGGATACAGGTTCAGGTTTAATGACATGAAGTTACTGAGGATAGCTCAATCAGTGTGTGAAAAAATCATGGCATGGTTGAATGATGGAAGAAATGATGGAAAAAATGATGAATGGATGACAACATGATGGAAGGAATCCTCAAAAATTAACTAAGTACAAACAATATGTATGCATGTCCCCAACTTGACACTTGTCATCTTGGGAGCTACTTTGGCCCACTTGTCCCCATCCTTAGAACTTAGGATAAAATAATTGTCCATACTTTATGCTTTAATAAATATTAATATAATATTCCTTTTTGGCTTAAGCTCCTTAGCTTAGCCCTTTTTCTTAACTTTTAGCCCCCGCTTTCCCTAACTAGTGGATTTTAGTCCCCCATACTCTTTTATTGTGGTTGGTCTGCATGCAAGATGTATTTTATATTAATTATGAGACATATACAAAAACAGGCACACTGGCCTTTAGCATCTAGGCTCTCTGGCCTAATACAAACATAAGCCTCTTAGCTTATAATAACTCGCTCACCAACCTATAAAAACACATCATATACACAAAGGCTCCCTGGTCTCAAAATCACGTGCACTTAAGTTGTTGCATGCAGTATCCTGGAATTTGAACACTTCCTCATTTTACTACATAGTACATGCGCGCACTATGCCATGAAAGGTGCATAAAAAAATTATATCAAACAACTCACCAACTTAAGTACATTTTCATTTACATTCCAATTGGGTTGGGCCTAGGGATATTATAGGTATGGCCTATAGATATGTTGTCAAGATCAAGAACAAATTTAAGTAGAAGAGGCGAGATTTTCGATATGCAAACTCCTCATAGCCAAAGCAGGGAAAAGGTGGCCCCAACCCACAAAGAAAGGGATAGAGAAAATATGGTCACTCTCAGGATAGCCACTCCAAGACAGAACACAAGAAGTGGAATGAGAAGTCGAATAAGGACATGAGAAAATGGTGTGAATATCATAAAATCCCTTGGAATGACCTCAAAGAATGTCTCTCCAACCAGTCACTAGTGGCTGAGAAAAAATATTCCGAGTCAAAGGAAGATTCTGACTTTGAATCAAACCCAGAAGGAGGGAAGAGGATTATTTATGTTGAATCCATTTCCACTATCACTACAACCAAAGTCCATCCAAGCGAACCAAAACAATGAGAGGAAGGGGAATGCCTCTTTCACTCACATATGTGGGTAAAGGGGGCTCTGATTCATTTCATTGTCGATAGTGGCAATCAGAAGAATATTATCTCATCATAGGTTGTCAAGCCATTGGACCTACTAACGACAACACACCCGCATCCCTACACCATCAATTAGCTTCACAAAGGAAGAGATCTTCAAGTTATCCAACAATGTTGTATTCCCTTCAAAGATGAGGGATTGTGTGATATTGCTTGAATTGAAGTTTGTGATGTTATTCTAGGACAAGCATACTCATGGAAGCGACATGCTATGTATGAGTCTAGACCATGTAGTGTTTTTTTTTTGTGAATAAAACTGGATCCTTATATTAATTTCATCTGAAGGCTTACAAAAAGACCTACAGAATATCTACATATACAAAAGGTCTAACAGATTATGTTTCTCTTCTCAATTTCTTGAGTTCCAAGTCCCCGAAACCAATGGATCAGATCAATGCTCTTCGATGGCCCACATCCAATGCTTGAGATCCTCTTCTTGACTTCACACTGTTTTCCCGAAACCCTCAAGCTTCACTGCCCTTTTATCGCTTGTTTGCATTTTGTGACTCTTGGTGGCTCTAGATTTTGGTATTTCGCACCTCAGGATAGCAAAGAAATGAGTGTTCCACTTTTTCCCATACCCAAATTTGTGATTCCTTTGGGAATAGATCAACAGTCCATATCTACATGGGATCAATGGTCCAGATCCTCTCTCACATTTTGTGACTACGCGACTTGGGAAAACAATTCCTTCCGAGCTCCTGACTCCTGATTTTCGAGTTCCTAAAATCATTTTTCAATGGTCCAGATTTCCTCGAGCACCAACGGTCCAGATATCCTTGAGCACCAATGTTCCATATTCTCTAACGCTTTTCGTAGCTTCGTGAATTTGGGAAGAAAACTCCTTCATGCTTAAGAGTTCTAATTGTTGAGCTATTGAAGACATCTATCGATTGAAGATCTTCAACACTGTTGCTTATGGTCACCCTCTCTTCTGATCTTTTGTTCATTTCTGTCTTGGAAGAAATTCTAAGTAGACAGAGGTAGTAATCCATCCAGATTAGGGCCATCCAACTGGGAAAGCTCCTCTCATTGGAGCCAGAGGGGTGAACTTTGGGACTGTGTGGAATCATGGAGAATGATCTATTGCATAGAGTCAACCCCTACATTAGCAAGAATATCTACTACTTTGTTTTCACTTCTTCGAACGTGTGAGGGGGTTAGAGTTAGGTAGGGTATGAGAAGAGCCTAGAAACTGTAAAGAGGGATAAGGAGGTGCCAACTGAGAGTGATTTTCCCTAGATCTCTGTCATTTAGGATTTTTTTTTCCAAGTCTATTATGATTTTGGAGTCTCCTTCAATGATCAATCAAGTGAGGTTTTGATCTAGATCCATTTTCACTCCTTTTATGAGACCCCATATTTATGTTGAGTCATTGGTGTCGCATCTGAGATTTTCTATAGTGAGGCTTTGTATTTGGCCCAAGTTGTTTCTTATGACTGCTCCATAGCCTGAGTGTCCTGGATTGCCTTTTGATGCACCATCAAAGTTGACCTTATAGAATCCGGGTGGGAGGGGAGCCACTTAGAGGGACTGAAGGCTTTTGAAATTAGGGGGGGATGCTGAGGAGGGGTGGAGTGAGAAAACAAGAATCCCCAAGATTTGAGGATCGAGAGCTCACCTAGGTCAGTGGGGAATTCTTTCTAGGTCCATAGTTGTAACTAAAGAGAATGAAAGATTCTTATGTTCCACTCTTTCCATAGTTTCCAAGCTATAAATATTGGTAAGAGTTTCCAGGTTTTCTTCAGGATAGGACTTGTGAAGGAGTCAAATCCCCAATCCCTGATGATGCTTATGATGTTTTTTTATTACTCATTTGATTCTTTTCATGAACTGAGTGGCTTGGTAAAGGATGTTCTCACTAAATGGACAATTATGTAGAAGGTGATCCATGGTTTATTCTTGGAGATGGAAGAGATAGAAGATCGAGGGGACAATAAAACCTCATCTTTGAATATTGTCCCAGGTTAAGATATTGTTCCAGAGTAGAAGCCAGAGGTATGTAGAGATTTTGGGCCCGAGTTTTGATTTCCATATTGTTGGCCAGATGTTATCTTTCTGAAGATTGTGGAATTTCTCCTGAAGAGTGTATCCCTCCTTGAGAGTAAATATTCCATGAGGTGTGTATCCCCATCTAAGAATGTCTTGGTATGTGATTTTTCAGATTCTCCTTTGGGTTGTACCTTATTTCTAGTGTTGTAGGTCATAGTCCATTTCCACTTGGAGGTTCTGATGAGTAGACTTCCATCTTCACCAGGGAGAGCTGCTAGGGGTGTCTTTCCACAAATCTCCTACTTTGAGAGTGGCAAGATCTTAAATTTGATTTTCATAGGATTGTAGATTTTCCCAGATATCTACTGATGTTTTGACCCATTTCCACCAAATTCTTTCTCAGATGGTGTTGTTTAACTTTCCAGGGTCCCGGAGGCCCGGACCACTTGAAGATTTGGACTTGCAGACTTTGTCCCAACTGACTAGGGCCCATTTTTTGTTTGGGTTGTGTCCATGCCATAGAAATCTTCTTTGCATATTCCTTATTTTAATTATGACTGATTGGAGGGAAGATAGGGATAAGAAGATGTAACCTGGGATGGCTTGGAGGACTGACTTTAAGAAAACAATTCTGGCAGGAAGTTTGAGGGAGAAAAAGGTCCATTTTCTAAGACGGTTGGTGATGGAGAGGAGGAGAGAGTCCCAGGAGATGTTTCTGGTTGCTGAGTCACAAAGAGTGAGTCCTAGGTAGCGAGAGGGCAGGGTGAAGGTAGGGGTATTCAAAATTTGAGAAAGGTTTTGTTGGATTTCCACAGGAGTATTAAGAAAGAAGAGTTGTGATTTGGCTAGATTAAAGGTGGTGCAAAAGGGTTTGCCGATATCGGAGGGGATGGATCTTAGTTTAATTGCTTCTTGCGCTGTGAGGGTGTTCATAAGAAACATGTGAAAAATTTCTTGTGGGAGGTTGTCGATTGTAACCCATGAAGAGGGAAGCCTTGGAGGGATCCATTTTGAACTGAAGCCTTGATATAACATACTAGACCTTCAACCATTATGAAAAAAAGGAAATGGAAGAGAGGGTCACCTTTCCTTATTCCTCTTGAGGGGGAGAAGGGTTGAGAGGGGACATCATTGAAGAGGATTGAGAAAAATGTTGAGGAAATGAGGTTCATTACCCAAGAGACCCAATCCTTGTTGAAACCAAAATCCAATAGGAGGGCTTTCATGTATTTCCAATTTAATTTGCCAAAAGATTTTGAAAGGTTAAGTTTTAGAAGCATACCTAGAGTACAAGTTCTTTTGAGTGAGTGAATGATTTCATGGACAAGTATGAAACTATCCATGATTTCCGTTACTTCAAGATGTCCTGATTTCTCCTTGGAGATGATGAAGGGTAGAATTGGCTTGATTCTTAGAGTTATCACCTTGGAAATGATTTTGTTGATCACATTGCAAAGAGCTATGGGTCTGACGTTCTTCGGATTTGTGAATCTTTCTTATTTGGGTATTAGGGTGAGGAAAGTGGAATTTAGTGCTGGAAGAAATTTTCCTAAGCTGCATGATTCCTCCACCAGTTGACACACTTCCTCCCTTAACATTGGCCAAAAGGAGTGGAAGAAGTCTATTGTGAAACCATCTGGGCTTACAGCCTTGCCTGTGGGTAACTCCTGAATAACCTGATCCACTTTTTATTGCATTATTGGTGTCATGAGAACCTCATTATGTTATTGGGTGATTATAGTAGGGATATTTTGGGTCACCCGCTCTATTGTTGAGGTGCGATCCACCTTGGTTTCTGAGAGGAGATCCTTGTAGAATTTTTTCATCTCATGCATTATTTCATGATGAGTTAACAGGGTGCTTCCATGCAATTCATCCAGATTCTCAATGTAATTGATAAGGAATCTGTGGATCATAGAGCAGTGGAAAAATATGGTGTTTTTCTCTCCCTCGTTGAGCCATTGAACCCAAGATTTATGTCTCCACAGGATTCATTCCTTCTTACCTCTTTCTTCTAGTTTCCTTTTGAGTTCACTCTCCTCCTGTTGCTGAGTGATTGTGTACCCTGTGTTAATGAATTGTCCCTGAAGGTTCTCTATTTTTTGTTCCAACATTTTCCTTTCCTAAAAAATGTTCCCAAATATTTGTTTGTTGCATTTGTGCACCTCTTGTTTAAAATGTTTGAGTTTTTGATAGAACAAATACATTTTTGTACCCCTCTGCGTTTCCACAGTGTTGCACCAGTGATGGGATAACTCCTTGAAATATGGATGGGAGAGCCAAAAATTTTGAAATCTGAAGGGTTTAAGCTTCGGGGTGGCAATAGTGTCAACCTAGAGCTGAACTAACCAGTGGTCTGAACCGGCCAGTGGTCTAAACCTGCCTTTGGGAGGATGTTGGAATGTACAAGGGGGGCTTCCAAAAGGAGAGTTTCCAAGATGAGGAAGTGATCAAGCCTGCATGCTATTTGTTGGTGACCTGATATTTGTTGGTCTAGGTGTAGGTTCCATTACTATTCTCAATATCTACCAGTCTGAGGTTCTTTATGAGTTCTTGGAATTTTGCATTGTCTTGCTCTAGGTGATTTTTTCTCCCTCACTTCTCCTCCAGTGTGATAATCATGTTAAGTCACCCCCTATTATCCACTTCTTTCCCTCTGCTAAGGAACATAGGTAGGACATGCTTTGAATAAAGACGTCTTTGTATTGTCTATTATGCAAGCCATAGGCATTTGTGATCATTCCCTCCTTGTCCGACCTGATGGCTCTATAGTGCATTGTGATGGTGAATGGAGTGGAGAAGCCTTGATCTAGGATGATTGTGGCAGGAATCCATAGGTTGACCAGGCCTCCTAAATCCCCTTTCGAGTTTGTTTGATAAGATTCGCAGCTGCGCTAACGTCTTTTGATGATTTCTTCTACAGTTTTGCCTGTACATTTTGTCTCTTGTATTAGGAATATATTAGGGTCTTCCATTTTGATGTAGTTTCAGAGAATCTTTTGTTTGGATCTTCCATTTAGGCCTCTGATATTCTAGGTGACGATAGTCATAGTTAACAATTTGGTGGTTGGCAAAAGGATCTCTCTCATAGCCTATAAATCTGTCTCTAGTTGATCAAATAATTTCCCGCCTCCTTTATTAGTTGATGAATTGTGTTAAGAATCAAATATAAATATAGCATAGAAAAACCTCAGAAAAAGTACTCAATGCCTTGAAAAAGAGATAATTTTAGATAATAAGCCTCTTCGAGGGGGCAACCTCCTTTTACCCCACTTAAATATTTAAGTACAAGATGATTCAAGAGGAAAATGTCTCCTTGGTATATATAGGAGACTAGGAGGTATAATTACAACTAATGGCCTAAAGTCGACATAAATAAAATAACATTAATAATATAATATGCCCCAATTAAGGGGTAATGAGCCAATATTAGGGCTTAGCATGCCCCTCCCCTTGAGAAAAGTGTT
>JASDQU010274301.1:0-11097 GCA_032191745.1 Picea mariana
CTTGCTAAGCTACCCGATCAATCACCCCAACAATGGTCAAGTGGATTAGTGTAAGATCCAAGCAGTCATCAGAAATGAAAGGAACCTAATGCATACATAAGAAGGTTATAACAATCAAATATGACACATACCATGATACCTCGGACCGATTACCTCATGGAGCAAGAGTCCTCTCCGATGCAAGCCTAGGCCGGTGATGATGGAAGCTGCTACTGCTGACAGGACAGATCTGACGAAGAAGAAGAAATATGGGCCCTCCAGGGCCATGCTCAAGTCAATCCAGCTCTCGGTACTCCATGTCTAGGACCTGTGGGCCTCAAGACATGATCTCCTAGTTATCCCTAGATATCGGGGATAACAGGGATCAAGCAAAAGTGTAGTGGAAAGCTATGGGATGCATGCCAAGGGAGAGAAAGAGGCCCCAAATAATAAAAACAAATTTTCCTTGGAGATCCACAAGAGGGGGGGGTAAACTCTCCTTGGAGGGCGCACCACTTGGGGGAGATCAAGGATGTGGATGAGTGAGGGAGTGTTGGGATCAAGCAAAAAGGCAAGTGGGAGGCTAGGAAAAGTGTGCCAAGGGATATATTTAGTCTCCCCTTAATTTTTTCACTATTTTTTTGCTTTTTGGAGACTTTCTAGAAGGGAGGCACACCCCTCTAGGCAAAGTGACGTTTTTGCTTAATAGCTAGGTGGGGGGGTGATGTGAGGGTTGGAAAAGGTTAGGAAAGGTTAGGAAAAATCTCTCTCACCTTTATCCATCTTTACATCATCCTCTAACTCATTATTACAAAATTACATTTTTGCTATGTTTGGACTTTAGCAATTAAAATTGTTGTTTTTGACTGACTGACACTCTGGGTGGACAAACCCATAGAAAAAGTTGTCCGACCAAGATGAAACTTGGTCCATGGATATAGGGGTTGCTATTCCATTTCTTTTGAGCACAAATACCCCTATCAAAAGTCCAAGGACCTAGTTTTTACAATTTTTGCTCAAAAATAATTAATTAATTAAATAATTAAACCTCCAAACTTAGGAAAATTTAATTAAAAATTAATTAATTAAAAAAAACTAACTTAGACTCGATGGAATTCCGCGAAACTTTCTAATATGCCTTGCATGGTCATTTACAATGATTCCCTATAATAGTTATCAAAAGATAAGCCCACTAGAACGTCGTTCACCACTTTGGAGGAATTATTGCAAGTGTGAGGGAAAAACTCAAGGGAAATCAATAAGGTTGAAAAGCCCAATTGATAACCTAAGGATAAAAAACCCTCGGTGAAAGGAACTCTCCCAGTGAACCGATCCCAAGGTAACTGACCAAGACATGACTCATGCAGACCTATTACATTACTGACCCACGCAGGGGTGCAAAAATTCCAGTTACAAAAAGAAGTGTTGGGGCCAAACATGCCCTGTAGAACCAAAAGTCTTCAACGAATTTGCATCTGATGATGCATCTCTTCATGGCACATGGAGTTGACCACCTATGTTGGAGAGGCGGTCAACAGGCCCTACTTGGTACCATCCATGGTGAGAGTAAAACTGGAATGATTACTAGTTTAATGTGATAATTCAATGTTGGTAAGGGACAAGTGAAAAGGACAAGACCAATTAACTAAATTAAATTGAGGGTAGAAAAAAGAGATGGAAAAGGAAGAATGAACCATTGTGTAAGGTTGGAGCACCTTCAAAACTCATCATAGGGCAGAGTAGCAGGAAAGGTCAAGTTTTTTGTTTAGTATATTTCCCCCACATAAGAAAAAGTATGCCCTATGTACTAAAAGAATGGATTCTACCACTAATGAACCCAATTATCTTACTCTTAAACTATAGTTCAATGATACAGTGGGACAAGGGCAATTTGGGCGACTAGAAGAAAAAAATAAGGATGAGCCTTCCTTTTTACCAACTGGTAAACTAGCCCAATGGGATAACATCGTGAATATCCCAAAAAAAATATTATTAGGAGAAGGAGAAGAGGTATTGGGCTAACAAAACTCAAAGGTAGGTAGAAAGGCCAAGAAGGTCATCAAGAGGCCAAAAGGGAGGGAAAATAAGCTAAATAGTAAAGGTACCTCAAGAAGCTAAAAAGAATTGTCAAAAGATTAAAAAGGGAGATAGAGAGGCCAAAAGGGAAATAGTGAGTTTGAATGGAAAGTCAAGGCACTAAAGGGAGAAGGTGATGCAAAAAGGAGAGTCGACGAGTTGAAATAGTGATTGACAAGTCAAATTGAGCAAGGAGGAGCACTGAGCACTGAAGTTTTTCAAACAAGCATTTGAGAAAAAAACCAAAGGATTTGTCACTAAAATTAGAAAAGGAAAAAGGGGGAACAAGCAAACTTGTCCCCAAGACACAGGAGGTGGTTACAATAACTGGATCTACTCCGATGGTTACCAACCTGAGGAAGCTACATGATTCTGATACAGGTTCAGATTTGGTGGATCCCACCATGTATAGACGACGGATCATTGATGTATATGATCCATACCAGGCTAGATATATGCTATGCAGTGATTGCAATGAATCAGTTCATTGTTGTACCACAATTGACACATCGGGTGGCAGCGAAGCACATCTTGAGATATCTCAAAGGGACCATTACCTATGGTCTGAGATATACATCCAGTGGAGGTTTATTTATGCATGGGTATGCAGATGTTGAGTGGACAGAAAGCCCAGTGGATCAGAAGAGTACCTCTGGATACTACTTCAGCTTAGGATCCACTATGATCTCTTGGTCAAGCCGAAAACATCGATCCATTGCAAAAAGTACAACAGAGGTTGAGTACAATGCAGCAAGTGATGCTGGCAAGGAAGCAATATGGCTCAAAAAATTAGTTTCTGGGTTGTTTGGTGACAAGCTCGAGATGATGGTGGTTCGAGGTGAAAAACTTTTGGGGTAACCCCAAAAGCTAACATCCACTAAATAATTTAATTAAATGGATGTGGCCCACACATTAAAACAAGGAATCAGAGTCAACACTCTTGGTTGGCCCTACTTGGTACCATCCATGGTGAGAGTAAAACTAGAATGATTACTAGTTTAATGTGATAATTCAATGTTGGTAAGGGACAAGTGCAAAGGATGAGACCAATTAACTAAATTAAATTGAGGGTAGAAAAAAGAGATGGAAAAGGAAGAATGAACCATTGTGTAAGGTTGGAGCACCTTCAAAAGTCATCATAGGGCAGAGTAGCAGGAAAGGTCAAGTTTTTTGTACAGTATATTTCCCCCACATAAGAAAAAGTATTCCCTATGTATTAAAACAATGGATTCTACGACTAATGAACCCAATTATCTTACTCTACAACTATAGTTCATTCATACAATGGGGCAAGGGAAATTTGGACGACTAGAAGAAACAAAGAAGGATGAGGCTTCCTTTTTACCAACTGGTAAACTAGCCCGATGGGATAACATCGTGAATATCCCAAAACAAATATTATTAGGAGAAGGAGAAGAGGTATTGGGCTAACAAAACTCAAAGGTAGGTAGAAAGGCCAAGAAGGTCATCAAGAGGCCAAAAGGGAGG
Organism: Picea mariana; assembly: GCA_032191745.1. NCBI lineage: Eukaryota > Viridiplantae > Streptophyta > Pinopsida > Pinales > Pinaceae > Picea > Picea mariana. The sequence goes on from JASDQU010274301.1 coordinate 3,544, forward strand.
GAAAAGAGGCTAAATAGTAAAGGGAGCTCTAGAAGCTAAAAAGGGTTGTCAAAAGATTAAAAAGGGAGATAGTGAGGCCAAAAGGGCAATAGTGAGTTTGAATGGAAAGTCAAGGAACTAAAGGGAGAAGGTGATGCAAAAAGGAGAGTCGAGGAGTTGAAATAGTGATTGACAAGTCAAATTGAGCAAGGAGGAGCACTGAGCACTAAAGTTTTTCAAACAAGCATTTGAGAAAAGAACCAAAGGATTTGTCACTAAAATTAGAAAAGGAAAAAGGGGGAACAAGAAAACTTGTCCCTAAGACATAGGAGATGGTTACAATAAGTAGATCTACTCCGATGGTTACCAACCTAAGAAAGCTACATGATTCTGATATAGGTTCAGATTTGGTGGATCCCACCATGTATAGACGGCTGATTGGATCATTGATGTATATGATCCATACCAGGCTAGATATATGATGTGCAGTGATTGCAATGAGTCAGTTCATGGTTGTATCGAGATTGAGAAATTCCGTGGCAGCAAAGCACATCTTGAGATATCGCAAAGGGACCATTACCTATGGTCTGATATATACATCCAGTGGAGGTTTATTTCTGCATGGGTATGGAGATGTTGACTGGGCAGGAAGCCTAGTGGATCAGAAGAGTACTTCTGGATACTACTTCAGTTTATGATCCACTATGATCTCTTGGTCAAGCCGAAAACATGGATCCATTGCACAAAGTACAACAGAGGTTGAGTACATTGCGGCAAGTGATGCTAGCAAGGAAGCAATATGGCTCAGAAAATTAGTTTCTAGGTTGTTTGGTAACAAGCTCGAGATGATAGTGGTTCACTGTGATAATCAACGTCGCATAAAACTGACAAAGAATCGGGTATTTCATGACAGTTCAAAACATATTGACATGAAGTACCGCTACATCCAAGACTTGGTCCAGAAAAAAACTATAAAGCTACAGTACATAGCCACGAGCGAGTAGGTAGTTGATATCCTGACCAAGCCATTTCAATTGAGACAGTTTGTGCAACTGAGAGGCAAGCTTGGTGTGGCTGAGAATGACTCCCTCGTTCAGAGGGACTGTTAAATTTGGTAGCATCAATAGTCACTCTCCAATGAGAGGTCATATGGGCCACCCTAAGGCTAGCCAGGGAGATTTGGAAAATCAACCAGTCTTGTGAGGTATTGACAAAAGACAGGGGGAACGCACAACCTCTGTGAGTCAAATCAAAAGTCAGGACAAACGAGATGCTATATTATCTTGTGATTCAAGCCAAGGCAATGGTAGAAGCCTTGTAAGTCTAAGACAAAAGTCAAGATGTAAGTCTAACACAAAAGTCAAGATGTAAGTCTAATGCAAAAGGCAGGGGGAACGTACAACCTCTTTGAGCATAGACAGTCTAGTGCAAAAGTCTGGGGGAATGTACAACCTCTGTGAGCATAGATAGACTAGTGCGTTGGCACGTGTAACATCATCCACCATGAAGAAATTCGAATTTCCTTATAAAGAGTCGAGTTGTAAAAGTCAAAATTGCATGTCTAGGTCAAAGTCAAAGTTGTCAAGATTTTGTTGCATGTCGCATGTTACATGTTACATGTCGCATGTCGCATGTTGCATGTTGCAAATTGCATGCATGCATGTCTAGTTGTGTGTTGCATGCATGCATGTCATCTGCACGCTGAGTAGTTCGCATGCATATCCAGTCAAGGTCAAGTCAATTGTTGAGTTGGCATAACCTGCAGTGACATGTAAAGGGCAAGTTGTAACTGAAGTGTAAAGTCAAGTTCTAATTTTGAACTAAAGTGTAAAGCTGAGTTATGTCAAGCATGCATTCATGCCTCTAATTTGAGCCCTCTCCTCTCTACCTCTCCACTCCTATATAAGCAAGAAGTCGACCCTCTTTCTACACACAAGTTATGGAGCGTATGGGCGAGGAAGCAGAGTGGTATATCAGTCCTTAAGAAGTCGCATATATCAGTTCATAACAGAGTGGTATATCAGTCCAAGAAAAGGCTGCATATCAGTCCAATAGAAGGCAGCAATAACAGTCCATAGAAGGCAGCAATAACAATCCATAAGAGGTAGCAATAACAGTCCATATCAGTGTTGGTATATCAGACCATACGAGGCAGCGTAACAGTCCAATAGAAGGCAGCAATAACAGTCCATAAAAGGCAGCAATAACAGTCCATATCAGTGCTGGTATATCAGACCATAAGAGGCAGTGTAACAGTGCATAAGAGGCAGCAATAACAGTCCATATCAATGTTGGTATATCAGACCATAAGAGGCAGTGTAACTGTCCATAAGCAGCAGCATATATCAGTCATTGGAGGCAACAAAGATACCTCTTCAGTGCTGGTCTGTAACACGAGATTATATATCAGCAAGGTCTCTTAGGTACACAGTCAGGTCAGAGTCAACTTGGCAAGTTCTTTACGAGCAGATTTTTCGTGGTGGATATTTTGTATGTGGTCATACATTATCTTTGCAATAAAAGGAAATTGTTTGTTGGGGTTTTTCTCCATGTTTGGGGTTTCCCAGGGTACATGTGGTGTGAAAATGCATGCTGGTTATTCTCTATGGTTTTTACTGTTCATTTTTTATTATGCATTAAGAATCTAAGTTAAAAGTACAGTCAGAAGTAAAAGAAACTTACAGTATTGAATCAAGCTCACTAATTTAACAAATAGCTAGGTGAAAACACTTTTGGGGTAACCCCAAAAGCTAACATCCACTAAATAATTTAATTAAATGGATGTGGCCAACACATTAAAACAAGGAATCAGAGTCAACACTCTTGGTTGGCCCTACTTGGTACCATCCATGGTGAGAGTAAAACTGGAATGATTACTAGTTTAATGTGATAATTCAATGTTGGCAAGGGACAAGTGCAAAGGACGAGACCAATTAACTAAATTAAATTGAGGGTAGAAAAAAGAGATGGAAAAGGAAGAATGAACCATTGTGTAAGGTTGGAGCACCTTCAAAAGTCATCATAGGGCAGAGTAGCAGGAAAGGTCAAGTTTTTTGTACAGTATATTTCCCCCACTTAAGAAAAAGTATACCCTATGTACTAAAAGAATGGATTCTACGACTACTGAACCCAATTATCTTACTCTTCAACTATAGTTCAATGATACAATGGGGTAAGGGAAATTTGGGCAACTAGAAGAAACAAAGAAGGATGAGCCTTCCTTTTTACCAACTGGTAAACTAGCCCGATGGGATAACATCGCGAATTCCCAAAACAAATATTATTAGGAGAAGGAGAAGAGGTATTGGGCTAACAAAAGTCAAAGGTAGGTAGAAAGGCCAAGAAGGTCCTCAAGAGGCTAAAAGGGAGGGAAAAGAGGCTAAACAGTAAAGGGAGCTCAATAAGCTAAAAAGGGTTGTCAAAAGATTAAAAAGGGAGATAGTGAGGCCAAAACTGAAATAGTTAGTTTAAATGGAAAGTCAAGGCACTAAAGGGAGAATGTGATGCAAAAAGGAGAGTCGGCGAGTTGAAATAGTGATTGACAAGTCAAATTGAGCAAGGAGGAGCACTGAGCACTGAAGTTTTTCAAACAAGCATTTGAGAAAAGAACCAAAGGATTTGTCACTAAAATTAGAAAAGGAAAAAGGGGGAACAAGAAAACTTGTCCCCAAGAAACAGGAGGTGGTTACAATAATTGGATCCACTCCGATGGTTACCAACCTGAGGAAGCTGCATGATTCTGATACAGGTTCAGATTTGGTGGATCCCACCATGTATAGACGGATGATTGGATCATTGATGTATATGATCCATACCAAGTGAGATATATGCTATGCAGTGATTTCAATGAGTCAGTTCATGGTTGTACCGAGATTGAGACATTCTGTGGCAGCAAAGCACATCTTGAGATATCGCAAAGGGACCATTACCTATGGTCTGAGATATACATCCAGTGGAGGTTTATTTCTGCATGGGTATGTTGATGTTGAGTGGGTAGGAAGCCCAGTGGATCAGAAGATTACTTATGGATATTGCTTTAGTTTAGTATCCACTATGATCTCTTGGTCAAGCCAGAAACATGGATCCATTGCACAAAATGCAACAGAAGCTGACTACATTGCAGCAAGTGATGCTGGTAAGGAAGCAATATGGCTCAGAAAATTAGTTTCTGGGTTGTTTGGTGACAAGCTCGAGATGATGGTGGTTCACTGTGATAATCAAAGTTGCATAAAACTGACGGAGAACCGGGTATTTCAAGACAGTTCAAAACATATTGACATGAAGTACCACTACATCAGAGACTTGGTCCAGAGAAAAACTGTAAAGCTATAGTACATAGCCACGAGCGAGCGGGTAGCTGATATCCTGACCAAGCCATTTCCATTGAGACAGTTTGTGGAACTGAGAGGCAAGCTTGGTGTGGCTAAGAATGAATCCCTCGTTGAGACGAAGTGTTAAATTTGGTAGCATCGACAGTCATTCTCCAATGAGAGGTCATATGGGCCACCCTAAGGCTAGCCAGGGAGATTTGGAGAATCAACCAGTCTTGTGAGGTATTGACAAAAGCCAGGGGGAACACACAACCTCTGTGAGTCAAACCAAAAGTCAGTACGAACGAGATGCTATATCATCTTGTGAGTCAAGCCAAGGCAGAGGTAGAAGCCTTGTAAGTCTAAGACAAGTCAAGATGTAACTCTAAGACAAAAGTCAAGATGTAAGTCTAATGCAAAAGTCAAGGGGAACGTACAACCTCTGTGAACATAGACAGTCTAGTGCAAAAGTCAGGGGGAACATACAACCTCTGTGAGCATAGATAGACTAGTGAAAAAGTCAGGGGGAACGTACAACCTCTGTGAGCATACAAAGTATAGTGCAAAAGTCTGGGGGAACGTACAACCTCTGTGAGCATAGATAGACTAGTGCAAAAGTCAGGGGGAGTGTACAGCCTCTGTGAGTCTAGTCAATCCTTGTGAGCCATGAGAAAAAGTCAAGGCATCTAGCAAAAGTTAGGTTAAACATAAAATTCTACGAGCTAGAAACAAACAATCTTCCTGATATTGCAAATGATGTAAATGTACTGATCTAGTGCGTTGGCACGTGTAACATCATCCACCATGAAGAAATTTGAATTGCCTTATAAAGAGTCGAGTTGTAAAATTCAAAATTGCATGTCTAGGTCAAAGTCAAAGTTGTCAAGTTTTTGTTGCATGTCGCATGTCGCATGTTGCATGTTTCATATTGCATGCATGCATGTCTAGTTGTGTGTTGCATGCATGCATGTCATGTGCACACTGAGTAGTTCGCATGCATATCCAGTCAAAGTCAAGTCAATTGTTGAGTTGGCATAGCATGCAGTGACATGTAAAGGGCGAGTTCTAACTGAAGTGTAAAGTCAAGCTCTAATTTTGAACTGAAGTGTAAAGCTGAGTTATGTCAAGCATGCATTCATGCCTCTAAATTGAGCCCTCTGCTCTCTACCTCTCCACTCCTATATAAGCAAGAGGTCAAACCTCTTTCTACAAACAAGTTATGGAGTGTATGGGTGAGGAAGCAGAGTGGTATATCAGTCCTTAAGAAGTCGCGTATATCAGTTCATAACAGAGTGGTATATCAATCCAAGAAAAGGCTGCATATCAGTCCAATAGAAGGCAGCAATAACAGTCCATAGAAGGCAGCAATAACAGTCCATAAGAGGTAGCAATAACAGTCCATATCAGTGCTGGTATATCAGACCATAAGAGGCAGCGTAACAGTCCAATAGAAGGCAGCAATAACAGTCCATAGAAGGCAGCAATAACAGTCCATATCAGTGCTGGTATATCAGACCATAAGAGGCAGTGTAAAAGTGCATAAGAGGCAGCAATAACAGTCCATATCAGTGTTGGTATATCAGACCATAAGAGGCAGCGTAACTGTCCAATAACAGTCAACACTCTTGGTTGGCCCTACTTGGTACCATCCATGGTGAGAGTAAAACTGATATGATTACTAGTTTAATGTGATAATTTAATGTTGGTAAGGGACAAGTGCAAAGGACGAGACCAATTAACTAAATTAAATTGAGGGTAGAAAAAAGAGATGGAAAAGGAAGAATGAACCATTGTGTAAGGTTGGAGCACCTTCAAAAGTCATCATAGGGCAGAGTAGCAGGAAAGGTCAAGTTTTTTGTACAATATATTTCCCCCACATAAGAAAAAGTATGCCCTATGTACTAAAAGAATGGATTCTGCGACTAATGAACCCAATTATCTTACTCTTCAACTATAGTTCATTCATATAATGGGGCAAGGGCAATTTGGATGACTAGAAGAAACAAAGAAGGATGAGCCTTCCTTTTTACCAACTGGTAAACTAGCCCGATGGGATAACATCGCGAATATCCCAAAAAAAATATTATTAGGGGAAGGAGAAGAGGTATTGGGCTAACAAAACTCAAAGGTAGGTAGAAAGGCCAAGAAGGTCATCAAGAGGCCAAAAGGGAGGGAAAAGAGGCTAAATACTAAAGGGATCTCAAGAAGCTAAAAAGGGTTGTCAAAAGATTAAAAAGGGAGATAGTGAGGCCAAAAGGGCAATAGTGAGTTTGAATGGAAAGTCAAGGCACTAAAGGGAGAAGGTGATGCAAAAAGGAGAGTCAACGAGTTGAAATAGTGATTGACAAGTCAAATTGAGCAAGGAGGAGCATTAAGCACTCAAGTTTTTCAAACAAGCATTTGCGAAAAGAACCAAAGGATATTTCACTAAAATTAGAGAAGGAAAAAGGGGGAACAAGAAAACTTGTCCCCAAGCAATAGGAGGTGGTTACAATAAGTGGATCTACTCCGATGGTTACCAACCTGAGGAAGCTGCATGATTCTGATACAGGTTCAGATTTGGTGGATCCCACCATGAATAGACAGCTGATTGGATCATTGATGTATATGATCCATACCAGGCTAGATATGTGCTATGCAGTGATTGCAATGAGTCAGTTCATGGCTGTACCAAGATTGAGACATTGGGTGGTGTTGACCGCCTATTCAGCACAGGGGTCAACTCATGTATCATGAAGTTTATCTATGTCAAAGACAGTTATGGTTCTACTGGGTATCTGATACCCCAGCACTTAAATTTTGTAAACGGGATTTCCGCACCCCTGCGAGGGTTAATAATGTAATAATGTCTGCATGGATCATAGTTAGGTCAAGTACCTTGGGTGATCCATCAGGGGAGTTCCTTTCATCGAGGGTTTTTAATCCTCAGGTTGTCGACCAGACAAGCTCCTGGCCGACTTCCCTTGAGTTTTTCCCTCCATTGACTTCCTCCAAAGTGGTGGAAGGCGCTCTGATGGTTTCATTCATTGAATAACCTTTTAGGAATATTGTAAATGACCATGTCAGGCAGTGTCTGAAGTTTCATGGAATTCCGTCGAGTCTAGATTAGTTTTTTTTAATTAATTAAACTTTTTAAAATTTAATTAATTAATTATTTTTTGAGCTAAACATTGTAAAAACTTCGTCTTTGGGAGAAAGATAGGGGTATTTGTGCTCAAAATGAATGGAATAGCACTCCCTACACCCATGGACCAAGTTTCATCTC
>JASDQU010274303.1:3283-15131 GCA_032191745.1 Picea mariana
TGGAATATGTTCTTTGATGAGGCTTCTTCCAGTATAGGCGCTGGTGCTAAAGTAGTTTTCATATCACCTTGTCGAGAGACCATATCCCTGTCATACAAGCTAGAATTTGAAACCACCAACAATGTGGCAGAGTACGAAGCTCTTTTTTTGGGTATGAGGGCTGCAAAAGAAATAGGAATAAGGGAGATGGTAGTGTTCGGAGATGATGCATTGATAATCCAACAAGTCAGGAATGTTTATCAGGCCAAGCATCCTCGGCTCAGAAGTTACAGAAACGAGGTATGGGACCTGATTGATAATTTCTTCTCGACTTTCAACATTTCTTTTGTCCCAAGGGAGGATAATACTTCGGCTGATTCCTTAGTTATCTCAGCTAGTCTGTTCAGAATCCCTTTGCTACCAAATATCAAATGTGGGGTCGAGATAAGATATAGGCCATCCATCCTAGACAATGTAAAGCATTGGAAGGTATTCAAAGATGATCTTGAAATCGAAAAATTTCTTCAGTCTGTCGATGAGTTTTCTGCATTGCACATTGATCAGGACCTTGATCCCGAAGGTGACCCTCACTCTGAGGTATTATTAAAAAAAATTGTTAATCACCATATTGTTCAGCTACCCAGCAATCACATATCAAGGGGACTAGTCCCTTTAGAAAGATTGTTCGATGGGAATGATGTGGCAGTAAAAGGTAATATTTCGGGAGGAGATGCTGATATATCTGAGTGCAACATTGGCACACAAGAGGAGCCTAAGTTATATAAGTTATCAAGTAGCCTGAATCAAGAACAGAGGGGAAAATACAATGAATTATTAAGAAAATTTGCTGATGTGTTTGCATGGACCTATGAAGACCTCAAGACATATGACACATCTGTCACTGAACACAAGATCCCACTGAAGGAATAAGACAAACCATTTAGGCAAAAGCTAAGACAAATAAATCCTTTGTTGCTTCCTGTCATGGAAAGAGAGGTGAAGAAGTTGTTAGATGCCCAAATCATTGTCCCATTAAGATACTCCGAATGGGTGGCCAATTTGGTCTCGGTGAGGAAAAAAAGTGGAGAAATCAGACTTTGTGTTGATTTCAGGAACCTGAACAGGAGCTCAAAGAAAGACAATTATCCCCTACCCAACATGGAGCACATATTGCAGAGGGTAACTGGTGCATCTAGGATATCCATGATTGATGGTTTCTCTGGTTATAACCAGATATCAATCATGCCCGAGGACAGAGAAAAAACAACCTTTACCACTCCTTGGGGCACATTCATGTATGACAAAATGCCTTTTGGATTGATGAATGTAGGAGCAACATTTCAGCGAGCCATGGATATAGCCTTCATTGGGGAGAAAGATCAATTTGTGGTGATCTATCTGGATGACATCACAGTATTCTCCGAGTCAGACAAAGAGCACTTCTATCACCTGAGGAAAGTTTTCTTGAAGTGTCGAAGGTTTGGTCTATCCTTAAACCCCAATAAATATTTGTTTTATATGAAGGAGGGGAAACTGTTAGGTCATATAGTATCAACAAAAGGAGTAAGGATTGATCCCAGTAGGGTGGAGGCAATTCAGACCCTGTCACTTCCCCGATCTAGAAAGGAAGTTCAGGCTTTTTTAGGGAAGATTAACTTTCTGAGGAGGTTCATCTCAAATTTCGCTGAGATGGTGAAACACATCACAACCATGCTCAGGAAAAGAAATGAAGTTAAATGGACTGTTGAACCCATGGAATCTTTTATCCAAATAAAGAAGGCATTGACTGAGGCACCTGTGTTGATCAATCCTGATTATTTCAAGGATTTCCTGATTTTTTCTTTTTCTTCTTTTGATACAGTAGAAGTGGTCTTATTGTAGAAAAATGAGGAAGGGCGAGAACAACCCATTTTGTTCTTTAGCAAGGCATTGATAGATGCATAAGTCTGGTATGAGATCATGGAGAAGTAGGCCTATGCCTTAGTGAAAGCTCTCAAATCTTTCATATTCTATGTCTTGCACTCAAGAGTCACTGCATACGTTCCTTCAGCCTCTGTGAAGGACATCCTTATACAGCCTGACATATATGGGAGAAGAGGTAAATGGATTGCCAAGATCCTGGAGTTTGATCTGGAGATTAAGCCCACCAAGTTGATAAAGGGGCAGGGTTTATCCAAATTTCTAGCTGAATCCAATTGAAAAGCCTTGGGGATTAGCTTCATCAATGCATGTTCAAAAAATCAGCAAGCTGAGTCATCCATCAAGAGTTACCAAGGTGATTTATCACTAGCAAAATTCACCTGGTACAGAGATATTTTGTATTTTCTACAAGAATTAAAACCCCCTGATGGAATGAGAAAGAGAAAGGCAAGTGCTTTAAATCTCAAGGAAATCAGATATTGCCTAATTGACCAAGATTTATACTGGAAAGACCCTCTAGGGGTATTTTAAGGTGCCTGAATCCACAAGAAGCCCAGAAAGTTATGTTTGATTTCCATAGCGGCCTTTGTGGGGGGAATCATTTTTGGAAGACCATAGCTCACAAAATCCTCAAGGCTGGGTATTACTGGCCCACTTTATTCATTGATTTCTGCAGAGAAATCATATCTTACATCAAATGCCAAAATTTCTCAGGAAAGCAGTAGCTCAAATCTCTTCAACTAAAGCCTGTGGTAGTTTCATCACCCTTTCAGTAGTGGGGATTGGACTTCATTGGAGAAATTCATCCTCCCTCATGTGGCCAACACAGATGGATCCTGGCTACGACAGACTATTTCAACAAGTGGACAGAAGCTGCCCCCACCAGGAGTACTTCACACAAAGTAATTATCAGCTTCCTGGAGGACATCATAGCCAGATTTGGCTGCCCCAACAAAATTGTCACTGATAATGCCACCTCTTTCAGGTCTGAGCCTCTAGTTAAGTTTTGTGAACAGTTTGAGATTTCACTAATTCACTCCACTCCCTATTATCCTCAGGGAAATGGACTGGCGAAGTCTTCCAATAAAAGCCTGATCAAGCTCATTAAAAGGTTATTGGAAGACAATAAAAGGGCCTAGGATTCAAAACTCAAATTCTCTCTATGGGCTGATCGAGTGACAACAAAGAGGTCCCTGAACACCTCACCTTTCCAAATTGTTTATGGGACAGAGGCTATTTTTCCTACTCAACTCGCTTTATCTGTGGCAAAATTCTTTCAGGACCTTGAAGGAGAACCAGACCATATGGTCAAGAGAATTCATCAAATGGTGGAAGTGCAACAACTCAAGGAATAGGTAATGAACAAGGCCTATAGTCATCAACAGAAGATCAAGCAAGCCTTTGACAGGAAGAGCAGGAAGAAAGATTTTGAGCTGGGTGATATGGTGCTCAAGTGGGATGCACCTAGGCAGGATTGAGGCAAACACAATAAGTTTGATGCCCTCTGGATTGGGCCTTTCAGAATATCTGAAGTATTCTCAAACAACACTTACAGGTTGTAGGATTTGGAAGGCGAAGAAGTTTTTAATGGCCCAGTAAATGGGCATTTCTTGAAAAAATGTTTTTTTTGAGCCGAAGACAGCTCCTTTGTTTTTGTAAATATTGTTTTTTGTTTTCAACTTTATAAATGAATCCATAGCCCAACAACAAGGCACTGGAACTGCAAAATAAGTCCTTAGAGCATCATAGGGATGACTCTATCCCCCATGGAGCCTAATGTTAGCACCTAAACATGTAAGAAGGGTATTTTTCCTAAAAGGAGCACCCCCCATTGGAGAAAAGAGGGTAAGAAGTGGAGTAAAAACCCACTTATCCTAGGTCAGGGTGCATTTGCACATTTGGATAAGTGGCGAGCAAATCTGGGCATCCAATATCTGCGCACCCAGATCTGCGGTCGGGATTGGTTTCCGGACCCCCCTCGCCATTCTACCTTTAAGCAGAGGGGGTCCAGAATTGGCCACTCATCTCTCAACGACCTAGATTGGGGTGCTCAGATATGCAATCAAGGTTGGATTCTGGACCCCCTTTGCCATTCTACCTTTAACAAGGGGGGGGGGGTTCTAAAATTGGTGGCTCTCAGCGGACCCCATGATGTCCCATCTCCAATATCCTCCACCTTCTGCCATATGTTTTCCACTCAAAGCCATCCTGGACCATTCCTTTCCTCTTTTCCTCTCATTTCCACCTGTCACCTCTTGCCAGGTGTTCTCCCCCTCATCCTCCAACTCATCTTTCCTCCTTCCCTCAGGCCTATTGCCTTGAGGTTTCCCTATCATTATTCCCATGGAACTTTTCCTCGTCATCAGGTGCCATAGCCCTCTTCCCTCCATATACATGGCCCCTCTCCAAATCATCACCCACTCACCCCCTACCATGTGTCTCTCTTTCTCTCCCAGTCGCCTCCATCTATATGGTCATCTCTACTCCTTATCCACTCGAGCCCCATGCTCCATGTCTCCTCTGCCCATCCACCACTTCCCATTATGCACCCCAGCCTTTTCACTAGCCTCCATGTCTTATCCATCTGGTTGTTCAGCCGATCCAAGTGGTAGCGCAAGAAGACCTCCACGTCCCAAAGGTCCAAAGTTGGTCGGGTTGTTATCAATCCCCAGGAAGCAATTATTGAGGTAGTTGGTGGTGGTTAGACATCATCTCTGCCATAAATGGAAAGTCCGACGATCAATTTAAAGAATGTCGGTTCATCCACAGGACTGTCAGGAGTTCAATTGATTCTGTCATAAGTGCACGATCGTTCAGAGACTGCATGTGTAGATTTTCAGTGGACATGCAGACGCAATGTTTTTAATACAGTGTCTCAGTTTCATTGTTGTTGTTTTTCTTTGAGTATATGTAGGCAATTTTTCCATTTTGTAATCTATCGATGGTAGAGCACAACTCCCAATTGTAAAGCTTTAATCCAGCCTCTGGTTCTCTAGTTATGGAAGAACATTTGAGACTTCTTGTTTAATGACAACCAACTTCTTCTTTTCCCTTTCTCTCTGAGTCTAAGATCTTGGGCATGAATGATCCAGTCGGGTGTTGCATTGCTATATTATGTAGGTTTGATTTGATCAATTCTGCAATCTTCTTGGGTTCATTTTGAAGTTGTTTGGCTCGGAGAGGATCTCATAGCTGAGAATTTTCCTCTTTTGTGAAGGCTGCTAGAATACCTAAAGTCCAGAGAAGACTTTATTTCCCCTCTCCCTCCCCCACTTACTCACCACTATCATTATTACTGGCTTAAGTTATGTCAAGACCTCATGTGTCACTGCTGTTCCAACCCAGTTTTCTGAGTTAGAACGATATTGTTTCAAGTTTACTTCCATCTAATCATCCCTTTATAAAAAACACGTGACATAAATTGATGGGCATCGGGCTCTACTCCTACTGCAATCCAGAAGTGAATTTCGTCGCCAACACATTTGATCTATGAACTAACGGGTTAGAGATTTAATCAATCATACAATCAATATTCCAATAATGACAATCTCATATGGAGAGAAGGGAAAATAAATTCTTTTATCAACTTCACAATGATACCTTACAATGATGAAGTCAACTACTACTCCTCAATACTGGTCCTGGGCTCTTCTTCCACTATCTTCCAACTACTTTTCTCTATACTTCTCTTTGCACAAGGATAGATAAAGGTTGGGACAAAGAGAATGCTTAATCAGGTATAGTTTCTTTACTATGATTCTCCTCCTTCAAATGGGACTCCTAACCCTTCATTTATAGGCTAGAAGAAGCTAGGTGTTTGGTCGAGTGACCGGCCATGCATGGCCGAAAGGTTTAGTTAACTTACCCAAAGTTGTGTTTTCTGTCAACAAGTTTCCTTTTTTTCATGCTTTTGTAGGTACACGTGAGCTGTATTGGGTCAACTAGCATGTACACGCACGCAGTAAAGGAGTAGGGCATTTGGGTTTTTATAAAAGGGGTTTTTAAGAAGAGTTGTTCAACAGTGTTTTGGCAAAGAAGGAATTTGAGATGGCCTGATGCCAGGTAAGCATGTATGGTGCAAATTAGGGTTATAACAATAGTTCTCTTAGGAGGGCATAAGATAGAGTCGAACGTGGGTTTCTCAATATGAAGTGGTCTAGACAAAGGATTAACCAATGGAGGACTAATGGAGGACGTTGATGGATCTGGTAAAGTACCGGTACCGTTAGTGTCTTTTCCTTTTTTAGGGTTACCTGGTGTGTCATATGTCTTAGAGAGAGTGGTCAAATTAATCCCATTAAACATATAAATATGTGCACTCGTTGAGGCCTCATCATGGGGATGGCTAGAACTGCCCCCAGGAGAGGGGGTTTGAGCAACCATGGATTGTTGCTGAGGAAAAGGTTGAGTAAGCACAATAGGTTGTGAATTTCCCTGGAAAATTTTGGCCACTTCATTGTGATGTGGACAATCTAGAGTGCAGTGATCATCACCACAAATGATACACGGGAATTTCAGTTTCCGTTGTGGCTGCTTTTTGGTAGTAGGTGTTTGAGCTTGATGTTTTGGTTGTTCATTGTTATTAGTTTTATTTATTTATTTTTTGTCTTCTTCTTACCTCTAGATTGTTGTGAAGGGGCAGATTGAACTACATTCACCTCAGAAATATGAGTTTGGGGGGAGGTAGAGGAGAGTGTGGTCGATTGGGAAGTAGATTGAGTTTTGATGGAACCGATAACACCATCCGCATGAGATGAGGATGAAATCTTGGATGGATCAGTATTAGCTTGAGAAACATTTGGAAGCAAATCATACAAAGTACCAGATTGTGAATAAACCAAATATAAGTACCAAGCCCGAGAAACTATTTCTTCCGCAGTGACTGCACCACCCATAGTGACATCGCAAGCAATTGGGGGTAAAAGTGACTTAGTAAACCATTCCGCCAATAATATGTCAGGAATGATTACCTTGATCATCCTTCATCATAGTCTCCACTCATGAATATGGTCAGAGATATGCATGGAGTCAGATTTATGAAGGGAGGTTAAGAGTTCAATACCCGTCTCGTAGCGAATAGGTAGTTGAAAGTGTGTGAGGAAACACATGGCAAGGGAATTGAAATCATGAAAATAAGAACATGGTAGTTCAATATACCACTTTGTTGTTGAGCCCGTAAGTGCTCGCTGGAAAATATGCAAACGTATATAATCATCCATGAGGGATTTTGATGAACACCACAAATGGAAATTCATCACATGGTTGTTTGGATCTTCGCCAGAGTTTCCGTCAAATTTTGGAATATCAGAAGGAAGTTTAGTGGGAATAACTAGCCAAACCGATGAATGAAATATAGGATCATTAGTTAACCGAGACAAGTCTGGGAGATCCAAAGTCGCAAGGAAAGGTAGCTGTCAGTTAATTTGTGGATGATACTGGTGTGGCATAGGAACACCAGTAGGACCATAACCTGGGTTAAGTGGATAGTTTCAACTAGTAGTTCCTCCTACATATGATTGTTGCTGACTAGGATAAACAAGATTCAATGATGGTTGAGAAACATTTGCATAACCCAGTGGGTTCTGAGAATTATAAGTCAGGTGATTTGCTTGCCTAGAAAGAGGATGAAAATTATTCCCTTGAGGAGGGTAGGAAGTAGATCCTGGAGGCAGATACACATTATACCCGTGGGGAGGATAAGGTTGTTTTCCTTGAGGACTCCAGGTGGTGTTTGGGATGCCGCTCGGATAAGGTTGTCCATAAGATAGTCTGAAAGGAAAAAGATTAGATACTCCTTCTTGTGGGTTATGATATGAGTGCCCCCCAACGTGGGGTTGGGTAAAAGTGCCTCCTGAAGATACTCCTCAGGATTGTGAAGGGTTTCCAAAAAACAAAGGTTTCCCCCTGCCAGCAGTGGATTAATGACCGAGGTATGATTCTCAAAGGGAGGTTTCCCTCTAGGAGGATCATCAAAAGGGGGTTGTCCCCCAGGAGGGGTAGGATCACCATAGAATGGTGGTCCTTCAAGAAGGAAAGGTCTGCTAGATGGTGGTTTCCCTCCAATTGGTTGCATTTGGTTGGCACAGGTCTACATTATTTGGTGCAAAGATGTCCCAGCAGGATCGTGCGGAACATGTGGAGCTATAGAGTGAAAGTTTGTAAAAGTAGGGGTAGGGATCGAAGTGCCTTGGGAATGAGTAGAGGTGATGATTCTAGCATTAGGATAGACTCATGATGATGCAAAAGTAGGGTTAATGAGCTTATCGATGGGGTGATTCATAGTTTGACCAGATGGTCCAATTTCAACAGGAGGGTCATGAGGATTAAAGGGTTGTCAAAAGGACTCAAAATGATCATAGAGATCACGTCCTGATGAATTCTTTCATACAGAACGATCAGGTGTGGGATTTGTATATACTGAAGTGGTAGGATGAACATGAGTCCTATACTCATCACCAAAGGTTGGTTCTGTGGATCCCGTATATGTCTCGGTAAAAGCTCTCGCAGGTAACTATGGGACCTCTTCATCTATGACGTTCCCAAGGGAGTCTAAACGAAGAAAAAGTGGTTCGAGAGGGGTTACCAACACAGATGTAGTTTTCGGATGGGATTCTCAACCATAACCAAAGCACCTTCTGAGTTATCTAACAGAGGAGAAACAACACTTCTAGCATCAGATTGATTTTATACCTCTCCACGGTAGTTGTCCCCTGGAGGGTTAGGAGGTAAGGGTTGGTATCCTTCCATAGGCATCCCTTGCATCCTACATGATAGGCGAAGACCTTTATCATCTACAGGATCAATTTTGGAGAATAATAGTACACACGGAAAATATAGGGCCAATTAACAAAAAGAAATAGCATACGCTAATAAAATCTAGGAATCAAAACCAAGCAAACAAAACTTCTCTCGATGACCGTACTAGTTGGTGATGAAATCCAATGTCGCGTGATCACGTCAAGAAGGGGCTAGGATATGGTGGAACAGTTACAATGGTGACTTGATTAACGGACTTTCACCTTGGTGCAAGATTCCATGCAGTAATTATGGATTTACCCTCCAAGGAGCCTGAGTGAGTTTGACCAATGTCTGTCCCAGGTATAGTGAGACTTCCCTTCACTATCACCTCATGTAAGTACCTAAGGATTATGGAAACTACGGACACCAACTCGCAGTCAGCCACTGCGTGGGTAGAGTCGACAGTCCAATCTGAACGTATAGGTAGGATAACAAGTCCAAAATCAACTTGAGAGCCTCCCACACATAATCATGGGTATACCTTCAAGTGACCCCCAATATACGATCCAACGACTACAAATAGTTGAACCACGGAGGGATAATCTCCGTAACTCACCCGAATGTGACCTCCTGTGTAACCCCTTTGTGAGAGGGAGATCCCAGAAAGCCTATACGACAATTGGATTTGACTCTCCCTATCTTAGGATGCTAATGTTCATTTTAAAAACTTTGGAGAGTTGTACACACAGCCTAATCCAAAGTGATAATCCTTGTCTAATGTTGGTGGACGATCCTAAAAACAAAAATGTTCTAGATAATTTTTAATTAGCATTGATTTTATGGTTGTTCTTTACTCAAAGGGTGTATGATAATGAAACTGATGGTATGATTACTCAATTCCCAAAAATGCACAAGAAGATGATAAGCAATCATTTCTTTCAATGAATGGATATTTAAGAGAAAGAGATAAAGTTATTTTCACTATCAAACACTAATATGCAATGTCCTCAATCAATTTGTTTCTCCCTCAAATCCGATGCAATGCTAAAAATTTCAGAAATTCCTTCTAATATCCAAACCAATCACTAAAATATGTCCTTTTTCTTATATTTGAATGATAACTAGATGCAAGACTTCCAAATGTCAATCAGGCTTCAAGATTAAACAATGAGAAGACAACTTCACACAAAACAAAAAATACACTCTCGTCGTGAAATAGACAAGAAGGACAAAGATAACCAAATTGCAAACAAGAACCAAAAACCTCGAAAAAAAGAGAAATGATGGAAATTTGACCTCAAGTATCAAATGAAAAGTTCACAAACCTTTGGATTTCCTCACAAACGTTTTCACTCAATTAGATAAAGGAGAAGAAAACAATGATTTAACTCTAGGTCAACAAAGACAAAGAGTTATTGCAAAGTAAGGATAACTGTCAAAAATCCAAGAAAGAGATGAATAATCCTTAGAAATCAAATAATTGGAGGCTAAACAAGGACACACTAAGATAGCACAAACCCTGAGCAGATGAATCAACAAAAAGACTGAGGAAAAACCAATTTCTAAGAAGATTTTTGCAGAAAAAGGGGTAGCGCTCCCCCAAAAGGGGACACAGAGCACTCCAACACTCCGTGGAAGATTGTAAGGGAGTGTCAACACTCTGGTGGTAAGGGAAAGGGAGCGCTCTACTGAAAAAGCTCATACAAATGCCCAAAAACTCAAAAACAACTCAGGAAGAATGCAAAATTCTGTGTTTAAGATAAATACAAGAGACAACAATCAAACCTAAGGATTAGAGACATTCATGGAGAAGGTCAAATTAGTGGGGAAAAGGCCAAAAAAAGATCTGGGAATGGAAACAAAAATCAGAGCTCCTTCCCCAGTGGAGTTGCCAATTTCTATTGTAGGTGAATCCCCCTGCGGACAAGTGGATTCCTTCTTGGACTCTAGACTCCTAAGGCCAAGATAGAAAGTGCTTAACATGGACACTGACTTCCTTTTATATCTAATCAAGACAATGAATGAAAGAGAAGGAGAAAGATAAGTACCTTATAAGCAACGTTTGTCCTTGCAAAGTCCAGGATGAGCTTCGATCTTGAGCTCCCTAATAGGTCCTGCAAAACAAAAAAATGTACAAAAGACATCCTACTCTACTGAGATTAGCTCAATCATAGATCCATCTACTACAAACAAGCTCATATGGAACAAGCACAAGTTTGAAAGAAATAGGCCAAGCATTGATTATATTAATGAGAACAAGTCAAAGTACTTACAATCCTTTGAATGAAGGGGAAGCAACCTCTTCCATTTCTCCTTGTCCAACCCCTTTTCTCAATCAATCTCCATTGATTTCTTTGATGGCATCTCACTCATGAGATCATAAGTTTCACATCTCCAATCTCCATTGTGCCTTTCACCATGAGAAGGCCTCCTTATATAACCTTAGAAAGGTCCAACCAATTGAGATATATTTGGGATAAGTTGAGGATTCTTCTCCTTCAGTTGAGGATCTCCCCTAAGATCATGCCTTGACCATCTATTCAAATCCAACTACCTTAAGGAATTGAGGGATTCTTCCCTTATTTGCCTCAACAAACCTAGAATTTTCTAAAAAGAGGGTAGTGCTCCCCCATAAGGGTGCACAGGGATCTCAAGCACTCCCCCAAAGAGGCTCAGGGAATGCCAACACTCCTTGACAGTGGGTAGGGGAGCACTCCTCTCCAAAATTCATTTTTTGAGTGGTTTTTCCAATGGCAAAAGGTTTGTACCTCCTATCAAGTGATTTTTCATCTTCCAAACTAACCTTTGAGGTGTCTTAAGTGTCTTTATGATGTCGTTAGAGGCACAACATAGGTAATATGGAAGTATACTGATTGTGACACTTGCAACACTTGTGGTCAATATGCAACACTTGCGGACAAGATGTGACACTTACAACACTTGTAATGATGACACTATCGAAGTGAATAATTTTGAGGTGTAACAAACATGTACCTCAATCAACCTGCACCAAACAACCTGTAACAATAACTCGAACCATGCATCAACATGTACCTCAACCTATACCATAAACAAGTGCATCAACCATGCACCAACCTGTACCTAAACCTGTACCATGAAAAAGTGCATCAACCATGCACCAAACCTGTCACAACAACCTTTCCAAACAACCTATCAAAACAACCTATCTCATCAATCTTATCAACCAAAT
>JASDQU010274305.1:0-15087 GCA_032191745.1 Picea mariana
TACGATGTACAAAATACATTATAATTCCCAGAAGTGGAGTAATGGAGACCTATCTGGATGAACTAGTTGCTCATAAGAATATTACAATCCATAATGACTTTGTACACATGGCTGCCAATTTGAATTACATTGCAGATCCATGTGGAAATATACCAAACAATTGTTCATGGCCATGTATAGGAAATACAAAAGTAGATACACGCCATAGGATGTCATAGTCATGAACAAGGCATGGTGAAAACTAGTCTCAAAATTAATCTGAAGATATCTATATACAATGGAGTATAATTAGATCTCCCATGATCACCTAAGTCATATAGGTACTGGTCCAATGAATGATAGAAACAACTCATAAAAGTTGCGACCATGAACTGATGTCTTCTATTCTTCTACACGATCCGCCAAAGGTGCAAGTATACATCATGTGAATAAAGGAGTTGAGGTCAAACACGATCAGACTTCGTTTGATTACTGGTCATTAAGGTATATCATTAACACATGCGAGACAACCTATCGATAATGAAATTAGGTACCAAGGCACTCAGTACATTCTTACAAGTGTGAATAAAGGAGTTGAGATTGAACACTTGAAGAATCCATCGATCATGAGACATTGATGTATTCCCAACTGTCGATGGTGAGAGAACCTTTCATTAATGACTACAAGCCTCTAGGCACTCATAGGACTCTAGGCCTCATTTCCAAAATAGATGAGATGAAGTCAATGGAAGGAGACCCATTGAAATGAGAGCATTAAGGCATCTCTCATTAGTCATCATGAGGTACAAAGCAGGAGCTTGATGATTTGGAGGAACTTGTAAGAAGAACATGTTCACAAACCAATGACTCTGTGCATCTTTTGCATGCACCAGATGCAAGCAGTGCATGAAAAAGATCCTATGAATAGCAACCAATAAGTAAAATTGTTGAAAAAGGTGATGAAACAACCAATAAGGCTAATGGTTGCCAAGACACTACATGAATCCCAATGCGTGAATATTTTTATTGTCATCGAACACAAGGGAAACCCCCCCAGTCAATGACCAATGAGGAGATGTCAACTGTTGGGTTCAAGGTTACCTACCCATAAGGAAAGTAGGACTATGGCGCACGGTAGGAATACAACTTCATGTAATTATGAGATGCACTGAGGGTATGGCCGACATGCAAAGTCAAGATTTTTGAGAAATGACTAACACAGGCTGATAGACATCCTTTGAACAAGAGCATGAGACATATAGATGACTCTAGAAGCATAGAATTAATGATGAAACTTTGTGATGCAGGAGCCACCAATAAAACTCTCGATAGGGACTGGAAGAGTAACCAGTCAGGGGAGTAAACTCTATGTAACAAGCCCAACTTACTAAGGTCATGCTAAACCCAAAATTTTGATGACAAGTGGACTCAAAATTTTGTGTTTTGTTCAAAGGAGACACGACTTCTACCAACATCAGATAATATTCTTTTCCCGCTCGTCTTTTTTTGTTTTTTCATATTCAAATGAATGCTATGATACAGAAGAGGAAACAGTTGTCGCGAGTAAGCAACTAATCCCAACAGTAGAACATACCTATGCTCAATGCAAGGAGGTGCATGTAGGATATGGACACTCAAGGGAATGTTTCCTCTTGGGGTATAGGGTGTCAAGCTTGAAAGGATATAATCAAGGCTCTGCTTGGATGATGATGCAAACTGTTGAGGTGATAGGATTATAATGTGAAAGTGAGAACCGAAAATAGGGTCAATACTGCAAGCAATAGAATGAGATGCAATTACAACTTAACTCCAAAGAATGTCATTTTTTGTAAATTTAGTCCCCTAGGCCCGAAAAACTATAAACTAATACCAAGGAGAACTCTTCTAGCCACTAGTGACTAGAGTATTCCTTTTTTCGAAATTAGTCTACTTGGACCGAAAAAGGGTTAAACTTACACCAAATAAACGTTCTTTCAAATCCAATTTACGAGTTTGAAAGAGACAAGTTCGCTCGACAATCTTTTCACTTTTTGAGAGAGTTGGAAAAGAGCTTAACAAGACTTAAGGGATGATTTTCTAAGCAACATATCATGGGGGAGGCCAGGGATCCCATGCAGAACTTATTTCGAAAGTCAACAACTCATAGATAACTGACACAATCTTGGGAAAACCCAAATCTTTCCAAGTCGAGGAGGATAAAATACTTGTAGAGGTTACCTTATATACAATATATCGAATAATTCCCCTTATCTGGAAAGGTGTAGAAGAAGGAAGTTGAGGCTCTACAAGATCATTCCAATCAAAGGAAACCATCCTAGGACTCAGAGGGAGTGTACTCAGAGAGAGTGGAATTCTCCCTTGTTTATAAGTTATAGGACTAGAAATGCTAAGGACATGGTCAAAAGATGCATCACCCCTCAAAAGAAGAGTGGGATTGACCAAAGATTGCATCGACAATGTTACTTCCTTAGGCTTTTCTCTCTCCAAGAGAAGAGTGGAATCGACGAAATATTGCATTGGCACGACCACTTCTTCAATCATTGGTTGAATATAATGTGAGACAATAAGGTCAAGAGACGGATCACCCCCAAAAACAATATTGGTGTCGACCGAAGATTTCATCGACACGACCGCTGGTTGAACAGGATGCGAGACAACATGGTCAAGATATGCATTATCCCCCAAAAGAAGAGTGGTGTCAGCCAAATATTGCATCAGCATGACCGCTGTATCAACCAAAGAAGGATTAGAATGTTGTGAAACCAAAGATAACTCAGAACCCGAAAGGCCCCCAGGAAAGGACCACGCTTCTTGTACCACAACAGTAGCAAGGAGCAAATGAGTAAGGTGATCGCCTTTGAAAATCCTACAAAGGAAGTTGGGATTACGTCTTATACATCTAGGCTTCTCAATCATATGAATTCCCCCAGCATGACTTGCAGTAGATGGTGACATGCTCCCAACATGACTTGTAGAGACTAGTAGAAGATCTCCAACATTATTTGCAGAGGTTGGTGATGAATCCCCAACATGACTAGCAGAGGTTGGTGATATATGCACAATGTGACTAGCAGTGACTAGATTTGTGCCCCCATTGTGACATGCAGTGGCTATTTTTTGGTCTTCAACATGACTTGAAAAGGTTGTTGACCTATCTCCAACATGACTAGCTGAGTTTGGTGATATAATGCCAGTATGACTTGTAGTGACTTGCCTGGTGCCAGCAGTTGGTTGCGACATTTGAGACCAAGGTTCTGGGAAAGACTGGTTTTGAGAAATTGTTTTCTAGGAAGGGTTCTGGTATACACCATGGCCCTATCTGGAAGGATAGTATCCTCCTACAAACTGATCCATAAAGGGTTGTAGGGGCATCATCACCGAGGAAGCCACTTGTGAAGAGAAAGTGACATGACAAGGATTACTCGGGTGAGGATATATGTTGTCCCCGGAGGAAGGAACTCTGTGAAGGGGGTTTCCCATACTATAAAACTGACTACCCCCGAATGAAACACAAGAGTACAAATGGAGATCCGCCATGGGAAAAGCGTTTGTAGGAATAAACATAGCGTAAGAAGGATAGATGGACGGGATGGAATAAGTAGAATGACCGCCCATTTGAGAACTTGCTCCTGGAAAATTGAAGCTAGGATTGGATCCATAGGAAGGAATATTCCGACCTCCTACTGTAAGAGTTAGTTGAGGGATATGACTCCCACCAAACGAAAAGGGAGAAAAAGGAGGCATTGTGCATCCAGACCCAAAACTAGGATTCACATAAGGAGACGAGAAAGAGGATGGCAAGTTCAAATACATGTATGGAATACCATGAGAAAAATGATTAGAGGCCCAAGGTATTGGCTGAGAATCATTATTCGACGTACCATTTGGAAATACAAAATGATTCATCTCCATGGAATGAGGAAAGACCATGGGCTGGGTAACGCTAACTGAGGGAGTCATAAAGGCTCCACTAGCCATAGAAATGAAAAATCACGATGCTGTACAAAATCTTAAGGCCAACTAACAATTAAAGAGCACACCAAAATAAACAAAAAGGCTAATATGCACACAAACAAGATATAGTGGCTAAAAGGGGACTCCCTCACTAAAGTAGGTATGCCCCACCTAAGAGGGGTATGAGACTCCCTTCAAAATATTGGAGGTATCAGAACCAATTATAATGACCCTCATGGACTTAACAACGTAGTCAATCAAATCCCCCCAGAGAGGTAATCCTCCATAAAGTTTGTGTGATGTCTAATGCTTATTTGACCCAGGGTACCTATGTAATAACCCCTGCAAGTAACCTATGTGGCTACCTATGTCAAGCAACTAAGTCACCACGATATAAAAAATGCGCAGGCGAACATTCGTAAGTTAGGTCCACCGTATGGACAGGGTAGCAAAGCCCAAAATCTCGAAAGAACCACCTCTCACAAAAGTAAAGGTACTAGCAAGACCCCCATATACGAATAGATCCCCAGAAATATCTCTGATGCTAAGAAGGTATTGGATGGATATCTCCTCAACCAACTTCATGTGACCTCGTGCTTAACTCCAGTGTGAGAAGAGCCTCCTGACGCCACCACTTATACAATGGATTTCACCACTCTCTTAGTTAGACACATATGTTGAGTTTAATAGCCTTGGAGAAGTTTACTCACAAAATCCTATTCCAAAGCTCTAAATCTTAAGCTAGTTTGTGAACCCTGAAAAAAAAATTCATTTCTAATCAATCTTAAATTTATCAGTGTTACTTTTAGTGGCTTTGTTTACTCAAAAGGTGTGGTCATGATACTGATGATGTTATGAATAAACAAGTAAAAGAGATGAATATGAATATAATGCAAAGTCCTAACTTCAATTCTCAATAAATGATAAGCTTTTCAAAATTCAACTTTCAATTCAATTCTGCAATTTCAAATAAGATGCAATCTTTCCATTCATGTACTAAGATCAACGACAAGAACCCAAAAGATCAAATGACAACAATGCAAAATGTATATTTTTTGTATTTTAATTATAAGGAAATGAAAATTCAAGGACTGAACAACAACTTGATATGTAGGCCCTACTGTAAGCAAAAAGACACAGACCAAGCATGATATCAAGAAGCAAACACCCAGCCCAAGATGCAAGGACAACCAATGAAAAAAATGATGAGAAAGAAAAAACCGTCTGAAAATTCAACCAAATAAAGGTTTCTTATCACTCTGAAGGCACTTAAAAGTTATGACAGAGAACTAATAAGACTCGACAACCATCAACACTTATCCAAAAAACATCAAACTGAGCAATCAAGCAAAAAAATATGATGTACGTGACTGATCAAGAGAACACCACATATGCATGCTCCCTATAGAACTACAACTTGTGTATGTACACATCTATCAAGGGAAACTGACATATATGTATTAAAACACTTCCAAGTTAAGGATAAGGCCAAGAATCTCATACTCAAAATGAACAGAGGATGTCAAGAAATCATATGACAAAAAACTCAATATAATTGAGAGCAATCAAAGGAGAAAAACACTCCAAACCCCAAAAAGAAGATTATATCCCCAGTATGGTCACCAATTCTGTTATGACGAAAATCACTCTATGGCATGGGGTAAACCACAATAGACGGAAATGACTGCAGAAATCAACTCTAATCTCAAATATGCTATATAAACAAACATGCTAACAAGACAAGATAAAGAGCCTACCTTGTCTAGAAATTCAATGAAGTCCATTGTTGATCACTTGACTCAAAGCTATACATTTGCAACTTGTCCTCAAGAACCAAGATACATAAGCATGTGGTGATAATATATAAATTTAGCACATATAAAAACATAATCCATCAATATTCATAACAGATACACCCATTGAATAACAATTCAAATATTTGCAAGACATTAATTGGACAAGAAAATAGTATTTCTATTAAAATATGAACAACAGAAGTATATGAATGGAAAAATTTTGTGTCGTCACGTCTCAGAACCGAGAAACTAAGTCCCTTCTAGCTGGGCCTCCACCAAAGGAAATCTCATATAAGAGAGACAATGAGGTTCTCCATCAAATAGGGAAGAGCTTGGGGGCTGAATAATGTGTTCATACTTAAAAGAACAAAGGGATGCAGACTCAATATGAAGTAAATAATTTCTCTAGAGTAACTTTTCTCTCAAAGTTGAATTCTTCTCCTCTCTTCCACAACTTGGATATGGCCCATTTATAGCCTTCAAATGGAACTGAAGGGCCAAGTCGAAACGTTTCCAGAATATGGAAGGTCAAGGATCATGGATCTCTAGATGTGACATAGAAACTCGACACCATTTTATAATTTTGGGCACAAAACCCAATGTACGGATGTTATAATGGTGCGACCTATGTATACGCATGTTGTATAGCTATTAGGGTGCGTATATGTGAAAATATACAATTTTTAGCTCTAGGAACTGCAAAAAGGGACTTCAAGTCTGCATAGGGAAATGGAAAATGCTTTCTAAGCATGTTTCATGGGGTGAGTAAAATCTTTCTATAACAAACCAGTACCTAATTCCTCGAATTGATGACCTTCTTGACCAACTCAAGGGGGAAAATTTCTTCAACAATATTGACCTAAAGTATGGCTACCACCAGGTTCCCATTGAAGCAACTGATGTATGGAAGACAACTTTTAAATCTAAAGAAGGTCTCTTTGAATGGTTGGTCATGCTCTTTGGATTAACAAATGCACCAACAACTTTCATGAGATTGATGGATGATGTATTGAGACCCTTCACCAACTCTTTTTTGGTGGTATATCTGGATGGCATCCTCATCTTCTGCAAAACTTGGGAGGAGAACATGCAACATATTCAATAGGTTTTGGGCACTCTACGGTAGCACAAGCTATATGCCAACTTGGAAAAATGTTCCTTTTGCATGAACAAGGTCCAATACTTGGGCTACATTGTTGATGAGCATGGGGTACATGTGATCCAACTAAGATCCAAGTCATACGTTATTGACCAGTCGCGACCACACTAATGGAACTACAGAGCTTCTTAGGACTTGCCAAATTCTACCGAAGGTTCATGTTGGGATTCTCCCATATTGCATGAGCCCTCAACCAAGTAACCAAGGGCGGTGACAAGGAAAATTTTGCATGGGGGAATGCACGACAATAAGCATTTAATGATCTAAAGCATCACTTATGCTCAACTAGTACTCTCCTTACCCGATCTGCAACAACCGTTCGATATGGAGGCTGATGACTCCGACTATGTTGTAGGAACAGTTCTCACCCAGCATGGTCATCCAATAACATACTATAGTGAGACACTCTCATATATTATTCAGAAATACCCCACCTATGACAAATAAATGTATTCCATTGTGCAATACTGTCGTCAATGGAAAAGGAGACAATCATCCACACTGATCAAAATCCTCTACAGTTCATACAGACACAGGGGAAGTTGCATAACGACCACCATCAAAATTTTTCCACATACCTGTTAGTGATCAAATAATTCATTCTGAAATTTGTTTTGATATCATATCATAGGATGATAATAAGGTAAAGATTTATTTATAAGTCTTTAAGTTTTAAAGTATATAAGATCGGCTTTAAATCCTATTATCCAATGAAAAAATGACGTGGCATCTCAAAATATACCAAAAAGAAAATTTTAGCTTTCACCGGCTAAATGACTTTTTCACAGTGAAGTAAGCCGGTGAAAGTCTCCCTTTTCACCAGTTAAATGATTATTTTCACAGTGTAGTGAGCTGGTGAAAGTGCAGGTTTTTCAGCT
The DNA here is from genome assembly GCA_032191745.1 of Picea mariana. NCBI lineage: Eukaryota > Viridiplantae > Streptophyta > Pinopsida > Pinales > Pinaceae > Picea > Picea mariana. Next base: position 7,767 of record JASDQU010274305.1, read on the forward strand.
AATAAACTGCCTTGGGAAAAATCAATTTTCTGAGTCGTGGAGAGTCCGTTTTATACATTCAAATAGTTGATTGACAACCAGACATCCTAATATTTCCAATGGTACTTTCATATCTTCATTTAGAGTTTGGGAAGATAGTCAAAAGTTCCCCACAAGATGAGGCATCATTTTCAGAAATTTTCCAAAATGTATTATTTTGGTCAAAAGGTCAAATTCGACTTGGTTGAGTTTATTAAGGAGCATATGATGATGACTAATCACATATATTATCAAATATAATTGATGAGTGCAGGTGGCACTTCATTTTATCAATGGAAATATTCTAGAGATCAAATCCTAAAATGTAGGAATATGACTAGATTTGGAAATCTGGATTTTCCCGTTTTAGTCACTGTCTTGGGAGACAAATTCTGATCATCTAGAAGAGTATTTTTAGAAACTGAAGGAGGTTTTTTATAAGCACGAGCGGATATTCAATAACCTCTCTCATTTTTCCAATATAGATTGTGATTCATGAAATATAGGTCAATCTTTGAGCACCATATTTCCAGAAATTAAATACTCTGTTTTTCCTGTTTTAGTCACTCTTTAAGGATAGATTATGATGAGTTGGAATACTATTTTTAGAAATTGAAGGAGGTTTTTCATAAGAACGGGCATATCTTCAATAACCTCTCTCAATTTTCCCATATATTTTGTGATTTGGAGGATATAGGTGAATCTTGGAGCAACATTTTTACAGAAATTTTTGTTTTCTCCAGCTACCTCACAATTTCGAATTTGAGATAAGAAAAAAATTTATCAGATCCATCTTTGGAGGATCTTGAAAATAATTTGTAAAGATTATTAAGCTCATAGATTTAAGAGGCATCAGGGTTTGATTCTGGATAGAGGACTATATTATGTTGTAAACAGTCTTTTACTATGATAATACAAATCACAATTTTCTCTGTCTATTGATGTTAGATTCTCATTTTCCTTTTGTACTTTCTATTAAGTTGTTTTAGCGATAGAATGATGGTTATCTCATTGGTTAGCTCATAACTTGATATTAAGTCAATTATCATTTTTTATTAAACCCTACACTTTGTATTCGGTTTATAAACATTGTTTTCTCACCCATTTAAAGCTATCATCTGATCATCAATCCTTGAGAGCACTAGTTTATTTGATTTTCATTTTACTGTCTGAGTGCCATACTGTAATTGAGTTATCCCATTGATCCACACATACATAAACACAAAAACAAGTTTTCTTCAAGTTACCAAGCATCTTCGACCTACAACCTCAAAGAGTCTCTTGGAGTGATAACAAATTGGCGTCGTTGCCGGGGAAACGAGATTGAAGCTCAACTTCCTTGGGACATGATACAGATATAGCTTTGATGATAGACAAAGTCTGGACATTCTCTTGGTTGTAATCATCTATTTGGCAACTCAATGAAAGATAGATTCATTGGTGGCTCCACAATAATCAAATGTCGAAAGCATTTGCTGCCCTTTTGGCTCGGAGGTTTGCACCTCTTGAATTTTCTTCAGTTCCTGGTTTCCCACATCCAGTACCTGTTATGTCAGAATGGGGAGATTTTCTACCTGTCTTCAAAGAGAACAAAGAAGACAATCCTGCATAACACCTCCTAAAATTCCATGAGCACATGGATTTATTAGATCTACAACATGAAGATGTTTGTATGAAGATGTTCATGCATTCATTGTATGGTGACGCACGTTAGTGGTATTTCTCTTTACCTCCTTCCAGTATTTCAACATTGAAGGATTTTCACAGATTATTTAATGAGCATTGCAAAAGTTTCTTTTCAGATAAGTCTTTATTTGATAATTTTTGTGTAGAATATGAATTACACAAAAGATTTGAAGATGTTAATAGGGAAGAATCTTTTTTCTTAAAATTTACATCATCTTTCAAACGATCTTCACTGTGATATGTCTCCTCATAAACATGAATTAGAAAGGATTGATGAAGAAGTTGAGGGTTTTCCTATTACCTCTATTTTTTATTTTCATGAATCTGAAGAATTAGATTCTTTAGCTACACATGCAAATGATACACAGTTTCCAGATTTGCAAATCATGGGAATTTGCAGTAACCTTGAGCAACAAGATTTTCAGAGACTGTCTTATCTCCAACTAGAGTATTAGAGGCATTCTTCTTCTTATGAATATGTTATTTCAAATTATGATAAGGAAGGAGATGTTGAGATTTTTGAAATCTTGTTGTCTACTAGAACTTTATCTAATTCCATTTTTCATAAGACAAATGATCAGAAATGTGCACATGCTGTAATTGATGCTTGTTACCAATCTGTTTTTCAAAAGTCTAAAGAAGATCTTTTTAGTTTTGATATATCCTGTAAAGATATTATCGTTGAAGAAGAAATTGTTAGCTGTGATAAGCCAACATATCATCATGATGAGATCAGACTATAGAGATATGGTGAAGAGAAGCAGAAAGGTTCAAATCAACAGTTCAACTTGCATTTTTCTCCGATAAAGGTTGAGCAGTCCACTTTCAACATTAAGATCAGTGAAAGCAATCGACAGCTGCAATACAGCCAGTTAGATCAACAGTTCAAATAGTTATTCTTTATGGTTTTAATGAACCTATCGCAAACTTTTTAGAATCTATGAACAACATATATGTTAAAGTATTTTGGTCAGATGAAAATTGGCTTTGTCATCAGTTCAAACTACTTTTTTGTTGGCTATGCATTCAATTATTTGTCAGGTCAAGATCAAGAACATGTTCAGTAAATCAATATCTGATATGGCTTCATTGGAAGCATGAGTTTACTTGATTGAGCATCAATACAATGGTTAGAGCAGGAGTAGGCAGTGAATAAGCTCGTCATATGAGCAAGTAGATCATGTTCAGTTGTTGATTTCTGAAATAAATAGGTAGGCTGCAGGTAGAGAATGTATGTGTAGCAAATTTGGTCTTCTAAAGATGCAAGTGGATCGAGAGACAATTTGAAAGCTACCGGTTTCAAAGGCAACATGTAGGAGTTCAATGTTTTTTTTTTTTAAATACATAGTGCATTTCAAACGATAGCCCAAGAGGAATTTTCATTAAATTCCTATGCTAAGAGATCATATAGAAATCGATTCCCATATCTGAATATTACAGAGATTGAAGTTATTTCTTCCAAGCTGTGAGTGTTGAGTTATTCACCATTCAATAAACCCTCTATAAATTTATATGGCGTGTAGGCATAAATCTTGTGGACAACAAAATTTTCTACAAATATTTAGCAAATATCGGAACACAAAAGAAAGTTCGATTGTGAATTCATCAACATTTGCATTTTGGGAGATTACTTCTTCCCTGGGAAAGCAATCCAAAGATGATCGATGATATGATAGAACTTTTTTTGTCAAAGGAACACTTATTGCTGGGATCATCTATTTATGGAAACTTCAAATGGAAAATTTCTGGGAAGTGTTTGCTAGTACCCAGGTCATTAGTAACTTGCTTTCACTTACCCTGTTGAAAACTGGAACGAAAGACAAAAAGGCTCTGGAACACATTACTATTCATTGTGTGCCTTGGAAATGATGACTGAGAGATCTCTAAATAGGCCACCATTTGAGAATTTCAACTGTGAATTCATTGTTGATCAATATAGCAAATTACAGACAGTTTTCAGTTTAGCAAAAGATTAGGTGAAAAAGCCAAAATTTTTGGAGATAACATGGTCATAAATAAAGTTCCATACATTTTTTAGAAATTTAAATGTCAAAGTATAGGATATAACTTGTTTATTCCTATAATAAATCGATTGTCAAAAGGTATTTCAAAAAATCAAAGAAAAGCTTTTCAACGGCTAATCTCTGTTTTGAAGTGAAGTTAGCTAGTGAAAGTTCAAGGTTTCAACGGCTAAATGGAATTTCCGAAAACAAGTGAGCCGGTGAAAGTGCAACCCTCAGTTTTATGATTTGCAGACACAGGAAGATTGTAGAGAGGAAGATGATGAGATGAAAAGTCTAGATCAACAGTTCATCATGCATTTTTCTTAGACAGAGATTAAGCAGTCTGTATTTAGCATTGAGATCTGTGATTGATTAAATGAATAAACAAGCAGGTTACATGTTGCTACAGGTTTTCAGATGATAAATTGTAAAGGCCAAATGACTCCATGCCCAATACTAAAGGCACAAGGTCTTTCAGGTTCTTGGAAACCTCGCAGGGAGGTCTCCATCCCAGTTGGAGCCAGATGTTAGCGATCAAATAATTCATTCTGAAATTTGTTTTGATATCATATCATAAGATGATAATAAGGTAAAGATTTATTTATAAGTCTTTAAGTTTTAAAGTATATAAGATCAGCTTTAAATCCTATTATCCAATGAAAAAATGATGTGGCATCTCAAAATATACCAAAAAGCAAATTTTAGCTTTCACCGGCTAAATGACTTTTTCACAGTGAAGTAAGCTGGTGAAAGTCTCCCTTTTCACCAGCTAAATGATTGTTTTCACAGTGTAGTGAGCTGGTGAAAGTGCAGGTTTTTCAGCTGATAAAATGCCTTGGGAAAAATCAATTTTTTGAGCCATGGAGAGTCTGTTTTACACACTCAAATAGTTGATTGAAAACTAGACATCCTAATATTTCTAATGGTACTTTCAGATCTTCATTTAGAGTTCGGGAAGGCAGTCAAAATTTCCCCACAAGATGAGGCATCATTTTCAGAAATTTTCCAAAATGTATTATTTTGGTCAAAAGGTCAAATTCGACTTGGTTGAGTTTATTAAGGAGCAAATGATGATGAATAATAATATCAATGAAAATATTCTAGAGATCAAATCCTAAAATGTAGGAATATGACTAGATTTGGAAATCTGGATTTTCTTGTTTTAGTCACCCTCTTCGGAGACAGATTCTGATAATCTAGAAGAGTATTTTTAGAAACTGAAGGATTTTTTTTCATAAGAACGAGAGTCTCTTCAATAACCTCTCTCAGGTTTCCAATATCTATTGTGATTAGCGAAATATAGGTCAATCTTTGAGCACCATATTTCCAGAAATTAAATACTTTGTTTTTCCTGTTTTAGTCACTGTCTTTAAGGACAAATTCTGATGAGTTGGAATACTATTTTTAGAAACAGAAGGAGGTTTTTCATAAGAATGGGTGGCTCTTAAATAAACTCTCTCATTTTTCTCAGATATTTTGTGATTTGGAGGATACAGGTGAATCTTGGAGCAACATTTTTCCAGAAATTTCTGTTTTTTCCAGCTACCTCACAATTTCGAATTTGAGATAAGAAAAGAAGTTATCAGATTCATCTTTGGAGGATCTTGAAAATAATTTGTAAAGATTATTTAAGCTCATAGATGTAAGAGGCAGCAGGGTTTGATTCTAGATAGAGGACTATATTATGTTGTAAACAGACTTTTACTATGATAATACAAATAACAGTTTTCTCTCTCTATTGATGTCAGATTCTCATTTTCCTTCTGTACTTTCTCTTAAGTTGTTTTAGCTACAGAATGATGGTTATCTCATTGGTTAGCTCATAACTTGATATTAAGTCGATTATCATTGTTTATTAAACCCTACACTTTGTATTCGGTTTATAAACATTGTTTTCTCACCCATTTAAGGATATCATATGATCACCAATCCTTGAGAGCATTGGTTTATTTGATTTTCATTTTACTGTCTGAGTGCCATACTGTAATTGAGTTATCCCAATGACCCACACATACATAAACACAAAAACAAGTTTTCTTCAAGTTACCAAGCATCTTTGACCTACAACCTCAAAGAGTTTTTTGGAGTGATAAGAATACCTACAACAGTTCCATCTCAACATCAAGTATAAAATAGGGAGCACAAATCGTGTTGTTGACTACCTCAGTCGCCCTCCCATTGTTGCAATCACCACAATGCTTTATTCTTGTGTGCATGATCGAGGTGGATATCGGTGGCCACCCTCCTTTTTTAACTGGCTCAAAACAATTTTCTGACAATTTTGGTAATTTACTATTTTTAGCAGTTTTTAACTTTCGGGGCCATTTTGAGGGCCTATATGAAGGTTTTTCGGGATCGGTCTTCTCAATGATAGTTGAAATATTTGATTGAGCCCTCAAAATGAATCTCCTCGGCTATACCTTTCCAACGAGTTATTATGTGCCCCAAACAGAGATCGTATGCAAAAGGTACGACCTTGGGAAGTTGATGTACTAACTTACTCAAACGGGGCCCACATGACTTTTGGCACTTCATCTCCCAGGGTTAGGTATTTTGGATGTCTAGGGTTTGTGAAATTATGGTTTATTGTAAAAAATACCTTTAGAGCCTCATTGTAATGATGTTCTTGTGAATGAGCGCAGTCGTCACATCTCTTCTCAGAGATAAGCTGCCACCATTCCAGCAAGCTTGTTTTCCGCTGCATTTTATAGTTTCAGCGTATTTCTTTATTGAATAGAAAACCAGTTTTATTGTATCTTTGTTATTCTATGTTAAGCATCTTTTAATAATATGTATTCATTTCATTCTGCTCATAAAATCCAGATAAGTGGTATTAGGGCGGTCTACTCCTTGTCATCTTCATGCATGTCCCCAACGAGGTCAAGGTACAAAGAATTGGGTCTCGAGCTTGTTTCTCTTAAGGACAAAATATCTCACACGCCCAAGAGACCTCTCATGGCAGGAGAAAATAAAGATGACGGGACAAGAGATCCTTTCAAAATGTTTCTTGAGGAAGCCCTCACGCAACAGAGGAACGAGATGTTGGATAGTTTTGCGCAAATCCTTCAGCGGCTACCAACATGCGACGCATTTTCCTCGAGCGGAGGCGCTGCTCCCTTCAAGGTACAAATAAACTTCGATATTCCTATATTTGAAGGTCATATAGACATAGATGTTGTAGACAAGTGGTTGAATCTACTAGAAGGGTATTTTTATATCCATAACTTTTCAAATAGAGAAAATATTACTTTTGCGCTCCTCAAAGTCGTTCCCCATGTCAAATATTGGTGGGAAACTTTCTGTGAGAAAAAGGAAACAAAGGAACCCTCATTATTCATAGTCACGACCACTTGGGAATCCTTTAGGGATGATATTGAGGAAAAACACTACCCTGTTGGAAGTTATGATGACTTGTATAGCAAATGGACCACAGTGCGGTAAGAAAGAGATCAAGTAGTGCCAGAGTTCACAAATATCTTCCATACCTTGCGCACCAAGCTGGGTATCAAATATTCAGAGAGAAATATGGTGCTAAAGTATTGCGGTGCTCTGCATAGATACATACATACTGAAATGGAATTTCTGGACATCTCGTCCTTGGGCACGAACTACCG
>JASDQU010274308.1:0-15111 GCA_032191745.1 Picea mariana
GAATTGAAGAAGAATAACAAAATAGCAACGGATTTCATCTAGGAAGGATTACCTAATCCGGTAAGAGAAAAGGTTGGTAAATGTTCATCAACCAAAGAAATTTGGGATAAGTTAGATGACATATATTCTTCACCCATCGTAGATTCAAAAAATGCCAAAGAAGATGTAGATACAAAACAAGAATACAGATTCTCATCATGTCAGACATATTCAGAAGAGGAAGAGTATGAAGAAGCAGAAGTTGATTACAGAGAAAAATTGATCAGTGCAATTGAATATCTAAAGAAAGAAAGAGAAGAAAACATGTCATCCAAGAAAGAATTGATGAAGAAAAAGGAAAGTGTTCAAGGTTTCGAAAAGGATCAGAAGGTCATCAAGAATTTAAGAGCTCAACTAGAAGAGGCTAGAAGAATTGAAGAAACTCTAGAATATCAAAATAAATGTTTAGAAGCCAACATAGAAGAATAAAAGGAAGAAGCAAAAAAGAGAGAAAAGATATTGATGGATCATATCAAGGAATGAACCAATGACTTAAACCAACTTGAGGAAGATTTTGTTCAAGAAGAGTGAAGGCTAAAAGAAGAAATAATTACATTGAAAATCCAACTTGAAGAAGCAAAGAGAACATAAGAGGTTATGAAGTCTATGATAATGAAGAAAGAAGAAGAGGTTGAGAATCTTGAAGAAGAAGTTGTCACACTAAGAGTCAAAATCATCAAGCTCAACAAGAACGTTGAAGAGAAAGAAACATCCACATCAGTTGCAGAGAATGAAGAGAAGCACTCTACGTTGCTAGAAAAGAAGAATGAAGAAAATAGAAAGACTTATGCAGAAGTACTCAAAGGAATGAATCATGGTCAACCAAAATCTAAGAAAACTAATAAAGATACATCTTCAGGAAGACCATCCATGTTCAAGCCACAAAGAAGCTTCAATCATGATCATGATCGGTCAAGGCAGAAATTTAGAAGGACTACACCACAAAGAAGATCATTCACTCCCAGGTATGAAAATTTATTTTATGGTCATTGTTTTTATTGTACTAATTTTGGACACAAGATTTCAGATTGGGATTATAAAAGAAATGCTCAAGGAATAAATGCCTATGTGGCCCCACGTAACATTGAATGTTACAAATTTCATAACTATGGACATATATCTCGTGATTGTAGAAGCATGATTGATACTTCCATGAAAGAGAACACTGATATCAGATATAAGAAAGTATGGATAAGAAAACAGGAAGAACAGGTGAACAAAGATCAGGTCCCAAAGATCGCTAATTGACAATAAAACGAGATGAAGACAAATCTACAGAGAAAAAGAAGGATGTCAGATATAGAAAGGTTTAGAAAATAAATGAATGAAAAGAAGGACAAGTAAATAAGGAACATGTTCAAGAGATTGTACTTTCAAGTATTGTAGTGAAAGATGAATCCATAGACAAAAAGAAAGAAGTCAGAGCTTAGAGAGATGATGAATCTACCAATGAAGATGATGATGAATACACATCAGAGCAAGAATTGTTTTGAGCCATCTGACTTAGAGACTCCCAGGTAATATGAATATTAGACAGGGGGAGTCTATGCGATAGCTGTGACAGACCAAAGAACCATCCTTCGAGAAACTTGCATAGTTTGAGAAGACAGATCCAGAGCAGTCAGTTAGCATAAATACAATTTGATAGATTAATCAAGGCTTCATGATAGTATAGTGATAAATGGGTCAACATTATGGATAGTTGCGCAAGTAGAGTCTTGGAGAGTATGAAAAAGATGGATTTGTAAGAATACTTAGGAGGTTTGGACATTTATATGAAACTGGACGAGAACATTGATTCATAGTTTGGTTCAGAGACAAATGAACATTATCATAATGGATGATAATTACACAGGAAATGGCTCGAACAATGCTAATGGATTCCAAATTGACAGATATTTTTTGGACACATGCAATGCATACAATAGTTCACATTCAAAACAGAGTAATGCTCAGAAACAACAATGACAAAACTCCCTACAAACTATGAAAAAGAAGCGCAGACAACAACCTCTACATCAAGGTAACTCAAGGTAGTATTTTATTAATGTAAATTTATATTGATGATATTGTTTTTGGATGTACTAATGACAGGTTAAGCCAAAAATTTGCAAAGGATATGCAAAATGAATTTGAAATGTCATTACTTGGAGAGCTATCATTTTTTTCGGGTCTTCAGATATGTCAAAGCAACCAAGGTATTTTTATTTCTTAAACTAAGTATATCAGAGAAATGCTAAAGAGGTTCGGAATGGAAGATTGCAAACTAGTTACCACTCCTATGCAAACTAGTTGCAAGTTGAGCAAAGATGATGATTCAAATTCTACAGACCAGAGGCAATACAGGTCAATGATTGGTAGCTTACTATATGTGACACCATCCATACCAGATGTAATGCAGACAGTTGGAAAGGTGGCATGATTTCAAGCAGCACCAAAGGAACCACATGTATTAGTAGTGAAGAGGATTTTCAGATATCTCAAAGGAACAAAAGAGTTTGGATTATGGTATCCAAAAGGAAAGGATCTATCACGTATTGCCTACACAGATGCAGATTGGGAAGGTTACATTGATGACCAACGAAGCACCGATAAAGCAACATTCTACTTGGGTGAGTGTTTAGTATCATGGCTAAGAAAGAAACAATCATCAGTATCTTTATCTATAGCCGAGGCAGAGTATATTGCAACAACAAAATGTTGTACACAGGTTCTATGGATGAAACAAACTCTGACAGATATACAGGTTGACCATTCCAATATATTGTGATAATACAAGCACCATAAGTATCTCAAAGAACCCGGTGATTCACTCCAAAACGAATCACATTCTAATTAAGTATCACTTTCTACGAGAACAGGTTGTAGAGAAAAACATCAGAGTTGAATATGTGGGCACAAAAGAACAAGTGGCAGACATCTTTACAAAACCGCTTCCACGAGAAGCCTTTGAGTATCTTCGCCAGAGACTCAACGTAATTTCTACTCCAAAATGAATGCTTTTGAATGCTTATCTTATATGTCTTAGATTTACATGAGGAAGCACCATAAAGAGGACATTTCTGGTTGGGAGATCAGTTTCAGGAAGAGATCAGTCAGGGGGAGTATCTCTAAGGACAGTTTAGTTAGGGGGAGCAACCCCGGATGGAAAGATACCTTTGCCATTGATAACAAAGGGGGGATATTTATCAGATGCAGGATAGAAATGCTTGGAGAGAGAGCACAAAGGCATGTAGACAGGAGGATAAGCCCAAGTAGAGTTCAGTCARGGGGAGAAGCCCCAAAGGGAGATACCCTTTTCCATTGATCTCAAAGGGGGAGAGATAGAAACATTGATGAGGAGTATAAGAATGAATGTTATCATGACTAAGTGTTTTCATCAATGCAAAAGGGGGAGATTGTCAGACAGTTGGCTTAGGTTGATGGACAATTGGTATGGATTTTTGGTTGTCATTGATGTCAACCATTGTAGAGTGATATTGTATATTGATGTCAACCCTTGGAGAAAGTCCGGTAGTGAATTCCGGTAGCACAAAGGTTTGGGTAATGGACCCAAGGTTGTTTCATGTATACTGGTATGAGTTTTAATATATTTGAAGGTAATACTATTCTATATGGATAATGCATGTCATTCCATTTCTGGTGGTATGTGGAACGTCACATAACTCCTCACGGTTAGAGAGTTATGGCCATGTGAAGTTGGAGAACCCATGTTTGGGTAATGGACCCAAGTTTGTTTGATGGATAACGGTATGATTTTTGATATATTTGTAGGTAATAATATTCTATATGGATAGTACATGTCATTCCATTTCCAATGGTATGTGGAACGTCACATAACTACTCACGGTTAGAGATTTATGGCCATGTGAAGTTGGAGAACCCTCATGAGTCATCTAGAAGCCCCAAAAGGTCAAAGTAGTCAAAGTGGTTTAAGAGATTTTTAGAAGGTAAATAATAAAGTGAAGTGATGAGTGTACTATAATTCAAAGTGAATACAAAATAAATTATTTAAATAATAAAGTTAATGGAGAAATTACTAAGTTGACAAGTGGTTAGAAGTGGGTTAGCCCTAAAATAAGGAAAGTGGTTTAAGATGGTTAGAAGGTAACCCCTTGAGGAAGATACTCGGAGAGTATAAATAAGAGGCAAGGCTCTCTCATTTAAAATACACTTGAGTATATTGAATATCTACAGGTGACTAAGGTAACCAAAGGATATATAAGCCTAATTTCAGAGAGAAGGTGAAGTAAAGAAGGCCGAAATTCAAGGGAGGATAAATTCTTTTGATGATGCTTTCCAAGGTATGTTATTTAAAGGTCATCTCACAATTTTCGCAATAAATCTTTTTCTAGAATGATTCAGGTCGTGAAATTGATAGGAAATTGATAAAACATATCCAAGTAGTTATGGTACAAATTTCATCTTGTGGGTCGTTGTATTTTTGGAGTTACACTCCATGGAAAATAGGGTTTGTGGTTAGTCCTAAAACTAGTCTAAAACATGTGTTTCGGGTAAAAACGTCATAAATTCTTTATAACAGATCCAAATTAAGTAAGAACAAATGTGTTGGTTAGAGTATAGTCTGTAGTATTATGTGTAACATTTTTAGATCCATACAACAAATATTCCGTGCGAGGCACGCTCTATAAGTTCTCTATAGAATATACCAGAATTCAACAAGGTATGTCATTTTTGCTATAACTCCTTTCTGAGAGGTTCCAAATAGTGACACTTGGAGGAATTGCATAAAACACGATGAAGAACATTGTGTACTATTTTCAGATCTTTATTCATTACAGGTACATAGTTATGATTATTTCAATTTAGGGTTGTTGACTAATCCAAAACTAGTCATGTGAGACTAAAGAAAAGTTTGATGAAAATGCTAGTCTCTTGTTGTTAAAGTTAATGAAGGTTTGCAGGCATGTGATCATATACACTAGCTCTATTACAGAGTTACAAATTAGATTTGGATGATGAAATTGATGAGGGATTTTGGTTGAGGTACATGTTGGGTACATGGTTGAGACAAGTAGTTTGTGAGTTGGCACATACATGAGGTGTATAGTTGAGGATGTTGGTACATATTGATGAGTCATAGTTGATGAGTAGCTGATACATGATTTGTACATACTTGGTACATGGTTAGAGGCACTTGTTAGTATTATTGTTGACACATGGTTTATGGATGATGTAGCATACTTGTATTGGTAAATTATTAGAAGCACATATTGATCTTGGTGATGATTATGAGTTGTTGTGTTATGCTTGGTTGATGCACATATTTGAGAGTTGTCTTGGTGATTGATCTTGGTGAGTAGATCTTATTTGGTTGATAATATTGATGAGACAGGTTGTTGTGATAGGTTGTTTGGACAGGTTGTTGTGACATGTTATTTGTACAGATTTGGTGCATGGTTGATGCACTTGTTCATGGTATAGGTTGAGGTACAGTTTTGGTAGATGGTTGATGCACTTGTTCATGGTACAGGTTGAGGTACAGGTTGGTGCATGGTTAATGCACTTATTTATGGGATAGGTTGACTACAATTTGTTTGGTACAAGTTGGTGCATGGTTGATGCACTTGTTTATGGTACAGGTTGATTACAGGTTGAGGTATAGGTTGATGCATGGTTGATGCATGGTTTAGGTTATTGGTACATGTTGTTTGGTGCAGGTTGATTGGTATAGGTTTACAACAGTATATCTCACAGTGATAGTGTGACAGCGGTTCCATCATTCTACTTCTACGCCAAGGCAATTGGATGGGGCAAGGATAGGTGGTTGTATCCACCTTCTAGTTGTATCTGAAGAACATAGGGGGTTGTAGCCTCCTTTTGGTTGTAGCCAGAGAATTTGGGAGTTGGAGCTACCTTTAGGTTGTAGCCTGAGAAACTAGGGGGTTGGAGCCTCCTTCCAGTTGCAGCTAGAAAAAAAGGAAGTCGGTGCTTCCAATGAATGTAATTCTTAAATACATATAAGAAAAAATATTATGTGGTTTTCACCCGATTTGGGTTTCCACATAAAACACTGGTGTACTATGTATGTGTGTGATTGCATATTTGTTCATTGTTTATTTACTCTGCAACTATTGGATGAGAATGATACATTGATATAACACTTTCATTTCATGGTGAAAAAGGATTAAATTTCTCGATTACTGATTCACCCCCCCTCTCAGTAATCCAATAATCATAACACCAACATTCGTCAGAAGAAAATAAGGCTATGCATTAGTCAATATTTTCAATTTGCTAGAAGTTTTAGATGCTGCAAAATATGGTTGTAGCTTACTTGAGTAATAACAACAATAATGTTAGTAGGTCAATCTAATCTAGGGTTAGAAGGCATTAGTAGTTTGTTTAAAGATTTAGATGTTTAAAGGTTGTGATAAAAAACACTGAAGAGTGAGAGGTCTTAGACTAGTTCTTTCTTACGACAAATGGAGTCAATAAGTGGTTGAAAAAATTGGAGGAGAAAGATTGTTATAACCCTAATTTGCACCATACATGCTTACCTGGCATCAGGCCATCTCAGATCCCTTCTTTGCCAGAGCACTGTTGAACAACTCTTTAAAAAACCTCTTTTATAAGGGCCCACGCGCCCTACTCCATTACTGCACGCGTGTACACACTAGCTGACCTAAAACAACCCACGTGGACCTACAAAAGCACGAAAAAAGGAAAATTGCCGACGGAACACACAACTTTGGGTGAGTTTACTGAAACTCCCGACCATGCATGGCCGAGGGTTCGTCCAAATACCTAGCTTCTTCTAGCCTATAAAAGAAGGGTTAGGGGTCCCATTTGGAGGAGGAGAATAAAAGTAAAGAAACTCTGCCCAATTGCGCATTCCCATTGTCTCAACCCTTTAGCTATTCTTGTGCAAAGAGAGATACAAAGCAAAGAAGTTGGAGGACATTTGAAGAGGAGCCTAGGATCAGGATTCGCGAAGCAGTGGCCGGTCTCGACATTGTAAGTTGATTCATTAAAGTTAATAATAAAGAAATGATTTTCCCATCCCACTATATGAGTTCTTCATAGTTCAGTAAGTATATGTTTGAATCTCTAACCCATTAGTCTGTAGGTAAAATTCATGTGTAGTTTGTTTCTTGTTTTGTATGCAGGTCAACCTTGGGAGGAGAGCTACTAATGAGTGATCAAGCGTGAAGAAGGATTGACACCGAACATCCAGAACAAGGTATGTTGGTCTAACCATGTATTTGCTGAAAATAAATGGGGATTAGGTCTGGGGACAAAGGTAGAAAGTAGGTTCTTTTGGTCATATTTGCATGCATAATATAACCCTATTTCCTAGTCTGTAGGGGGATTTCCCACCACAACAGAATTGGCGACCATACTGGGGAAGTCTCTAGGGTTCCTAGGAATATTTTTGGGTAGTTTTAAAAGACTAGTTTTCTTTCCTGTTTTTTAAAGTTTCTGCAAAGTCTGAGCTAGCAGAGAGTCTGGTTTTCCATACTAGCTATCTCTGTTATTTTCTTGACTATGTTTTTTCAAGACCCACAGAGGTACACGCGACCTGCATAAGGTCTGTACGCATGTACCCGTGCCCTACTTTCTTACAGCTCATGTGTAAACGCTAGCTGAAGAAGTAGCAGGAGCGTGTAGATTCCATACAATTTTTGAGGCAATCATCCTCTTCCCTGTCAGAATCAGTCATTCTCAGGGGTTTTCTGGACTTCTTTCTAAGTCTTGGTTGTTTGTCGTCTCATCTCAGATTGTTTTTTTTTACGAATTTTTTCCTTACATTGGTTTCTTTTTCTATTAAAGAGAGTGTCTAAGCCTTCAAGAGATCTTGGTTCTCAATATCAGTGGTCTCTTCCTGGTTTGGATTGTCTGTTTTTAGTTGTTTCAGAGTTTTAGAGATACACATAGCCTGTATAAGGCTAGCACACATGTACACACCCTCTGGCTCTACACAACTCGCATGCACACGCTTGTTGTTGGATTGTCAGTAGTGTGCTTGTGCAGGATAGTTTTTATTGAGGGTAAGGCAGTCATCCTTTCCCTTGACAAGAGTTATACCTCTCAGGTTTTTGAATCTTTGTCTTAGCAGTCAGTAGCTTAGGGTTGATCTTAGCCTTAGCTTACTTTTTTCATTTAAAAGTTGTCATTAATTTTTTTTTTAGGGTTTTTAGACAAGTGTGAGAGTCCTTTTTTAAGTTGCTAGTGTGTGATTTCTTGAAGTGATTTTTTGCGATCTGCGATTAGGCTAGAAGTTTTTTCTTGGTTTTTGACTTGTTGATATTTTTCCTTTTTGCTTTTCTAACATTCAAATAAAAAAAAAATCTCTTTCATTTTCTTATTTGGTTGAAAAGTGTGGTTTTGCATTAGTAACCACGAAAAAGTCTTTGCTTTCTTAAGTTCTTGATAGTTTACTTAGATCGTAAGTAGCTTGTAGTCGAGTGAAATCCTTCTTTAAGTTTGTTGATTCAAAAGATCTTAGAAAATTAAAAAAAAAAATTGAAAAGTTGTCGAAAATTTGCGTTAAGTGAAAATTTTTGTTTCCAGCTTTCTGTTCATTTTTTACTTTCATCTTTCGAACATCATTAGTTTCACTTTCATACCCCTTGACATAAGACAAGCCATAAAATTAACGCTAAAATCTAAAATTTATTAGACTTTTATGTTTGTAGGGTTAACCAACTAGTTCAGGATTAGGGCCTTGGATTAGGTTGGAGAGGAAACTCTTCAAGACCATTAAAATCAAACATTGGAGTCTGAGTTAGGGAGTGTCCAAGTCCAGTATCATGAAAGTTATCTGGGACCCCCCTCTAACACAGGGGATAAACATGAGGTCGCGTGTGGAAAGGTAGCAGAGATAACCCCTCCAAAGCTGGACCAATCGTAGTGGAGAACACATATAGAGGGCTTGTTTTGGGATTCCATCAATTGCATTTGCCACGGGGCTTCATGGGTCTTGAATCCATTCGAGGTCCTCATTTGTCTTCCGGACCACTTGCTTTCGATACCCTTGATAGGTTTCGGGCTTGATACCCTGCTCATTGTGGTCTACTCGACTTTCGACTGTACCCGCCTGGTGACTGTTCGTGCGCTGGCAACGTAGTTGCCTATCTTTTTTAGGGACATACACAGGTGACTGCAAGGGTATACCATGGTACCTAGGACAGACATCGGGCCACGCTTTGTAGAGTATACCCGGAGGGTGCTTCCATTTTCGAGTTTCACTTGCATTGGTAAGTTTCTCCAGTGTTGGTTGTTGTAACTATTCTTCCAATTAATTTAGTGTTTGCCTGTCTTATCTTATAGGGACTTTTTTAGTGCGTGTTGTTTTTGAACGGTTAGACTACCCTAGTGTGTCTTTGATCTTCTCACACAGTGGAGGATCATGAGCTTCGTCGGTCATGAAGGCTTCTTGGCCTTCCACTGGTTATACTGGAGCCACCCCCGTCACCACTAAGGCGAAAGCTAGACCAACAAGGGTATTTTGAAGCGACTGGGTCACAAGAAATTGTGCCCGACGAACATCTAGAGGAATCGACCATTTTTGACCTTGGAGCGCAAGATTTTGGTCTAGTTGAAACCTCCACCACTGATCTTTCGACACCCACCATCGTACTGATTCATCCTTACGAGTGCCAGACRGTGTCTCACACAACAATGGAAACAAATGCTRTTACTCCTTCTGGGAATTCTTCAATTCCCACTACGGTTGTCACCATAGGAGAGTTTCCACCTCCTAACCCATAATCACTGGTCCGAGCCACCATGGTCTCGACTGCCTCTACATCRCACAGTGGTCCGATCCTRTCTCTGGTGGCAGACACAACCCCTTTTACACCAAGTGCGACAACCCCTCCGTTCTCATACGRGATGCCTAGTTCAGGGACAAGTCCTCTACTTTCCTACTCCACTTCACAAACTTCAGGTCTAGGGGCAGGGAGCTCTAACACTCATCTGCAAGGACACATGGGGAAAAATCCTACTCCTTTTAACGCTTTCCCTTACGGGGGAGGTCATATACCTCCTTCATCCCCTTCACTCAGTGGCTCGCATCAACAAACCACCAGGCCACCTGCACACCATAGTTTATTTGGAGCGGGGATTCAAGGACCACATTAGAATAATATGCCAGTAGGTTCGACACCATTTTCTTTGTTCGGTGCATTTGGTAACAACGCCTTCTCATCAGTTACTTTCCCAACTGGGGGCAACCCCGATTTCGGACAACCTATTCCTATCCAGGGTACTATTCCTGCACATGGGGCACACCCAGGAACTTCTTCCGCAGCAGGGCCTTAGAATTCTTGGCATGGATCAGTTCCCTTGTCAGGAATGTCGATCTGGGGTAATTCTTTTCACAATCAATGGAACCCCGGACAAAGCACTATGCCTATCCCCACGGGACCGACATGGAGCAATCCTTCCCAAAGTCCTTCGAATGTAATGCATGCCCAACCATCTATGTCCTATTTCGAAAATCAGCTGATGATGTCTCCTCACACGCAAAATTCATATGCTGGCTATGGCCATGGTTTTTACCAGAACCGAGGCCAGAAGCTGAACTTTTCCTGGAAACCTGGTGCCAATCAAACTCCAGGCCCCTTTTTCCCAGGTTATCACCAACAACCCAAACTACCTTTCCTAACAACCTTTCATTTGCCAGACTTGACCAAGTTGTTGAATGACCCTATATGTCATGATCTGCGTTGGCCTCCTATGCCGACGAAGTTGCCTTCGGACATCCCAAAGTTCGAAGCCAAGCCTAACAAAGATCCAGGAGATCATGTGACTACCTTCCATATTTGGTGCTCATCTAACTCGTTGAAAGATGACTCCGTACAATTGCGATTGTTTCAATGTACTCTCATTGGGAGTGCTGCGAAATGGTACATTGAGCTCGGTCGCTCAAGATGCTCTTCCTTCGGCGAGCTGGCGATGGATTTCCTAAACCATTTCCAGTTACCTGTGAGATACGACGTTGGCACCGAATTGATGGCCAATTTCTCACAAACAAAAGTGGACCATATCTATGATCACATCCGAGAATGGAGACGCTAAAATAGTTTAATTAAGGTACCAGTCCCACCAGCATTCCTGCTCGAGTGGTTTCTTAAGTCTTTGGTCCCACAGTTGTCCAAAGATGTCGCGACGTCGGGAGTATTTTCCGAAGAAGACGTCATCATGAGAGCTCAACAACTTGAGCTAATCTATTCTCAGTCCGGTTTATTATATGAGATCTTGCCAGATGCGCCACGCTCAATACTTGATAACACTCGACAAAGAGTTGGAACACATGCCGATGGTATTGTTGGTTCAACACAAACAAAGCCCGCTAAGCAATTGACGAAGCAGTTGCAACAATTGTCTATACAACACACAATGGCTAGCCAAACTACTGCTTTGGATGCTCCCCCTACCAAAACGTCAGATGTACATACAGTGCAATCGACTAATCCAAAGGCCACCCAAAAGTATGAAGGAAAGAAAAAACAATGAAAGAAGGGTAAGGGGGATAAAAAACCTACCGATAATGCTGGCGGGGACAACACTGAGAAATGGAAGGCGAGGTATCCATGCAACTTATGCACGGAAGACCACTCAACCCATTTATGTCCTCGGCTTGCAGAGGCCCAAAAGTTTGTGACACAGCAACAGCCGGCTGTGTTAACCAATCCATTTCAACATGGGAAAAATCTAACCCAAGCCTCTGCAAGCACGGAAGGGGGAAGTCAAGGACCCTCTCCGTCTTCAAACAACCCCACATCCGGGAATGTATATATGGTGAAGGGTGATGATTTTATATCGACTAGAGTGCATGACTATAGTAAACCAAACACTTCTGAGAAGGGCAAAGAAGCTGAACTCCCATCTCTTCCTCTACATATTGAGAAGACGTTGGGTGAAACAATGACACGCATCCCCAAAGGTGCGTTTAAAAACGCTTCTCACAACCCAAACGCAAGGGCCGCCCAGAACTATTCTATGGTGGAAGATTGATCACAAACCCCTTGTGCGATGTCTGCTTTGGAGGTCCTCCAAAGTTGCCCTTCCCAGAGGAAAGCCTTGTTAACCTCTTTAGGATCTACCAAGACTTGTAATCTGGGTACAATCATGCTGGATACAACTGACCTAAAACCTCGTCTGCCTTACCACGTAGTGTTTCAGATAGTAGTGGCTTACCCCATGAAAATTTTTACTCGAAATATCTTCCGCACGGTGGTCGATGATGGAGCCTCGACATGCGTTATGTCGTTGGCATGTTGGAAGGTCGTTGGCCAACCTGTTTTGTCTCCATCATAGGCATTAGGAGGGAAGAATGTGTGTGTCGAGGTAGAGGTAGTCGATGCTCCCCTAGACTATAACCTCTTGTTAGGAAGGAGTTGGACTTATGCCATGCAAGCTGTGGTTGCTACAGTTTTCCGGGTCTTGTTGTTTCCACACGAGGGTCAGATAGTGACCATCGATCAATTGTCTTTCTCCAGATGTAACCCTTCATTGGGGGCATCCACGGTCCCGATGATCGATAATCCTCAACCAGTTGTAGTCAACATAGGGGTTGGTTTGTGCCCATCTTTGATGGGTACCTTCGATTACCCGCCCCCTCAAGGCGATATTGAGTTTATATCCAATCACCATAAGGTTGAGATTTTTCAAGTTTCATCATTCCACACGACTTACTTCGACGATCCATGGATACTTCCTTCCTCATCGACCATGATGGATGGGACAGGGCACCCAAGCATGTCCATGCCCTTGTCCGCAGCTGAAGTAGCGTACTCTTTAGTCCAACAAGCTTAAGCCAACACTGATCCAACTCTCGCACAAGAGTTCGATCCACTTCTAGAGCCTATTTGGGCTCAGGGTTCTCTTGCTCACACCGATTCATTAGACTTATTCTTGCCCACTGATGAAGCTATAATTGAGGCAATGACTAGTCTGGACAAGCCTTGGGAAGATCTTCATCATAGATCATACTTCCTCCCAGCATTAAGCAGAATCGAAGCTGGAGAATTCACCTTGACTATGACGGGAGATAGGTCTTGTCCCATTAATCCCTTAGCTACACATGAGGTTTATGCTGAGGGTAATATGGAAACTATCGCTGAAACCTTACCGATCAATATCTCCCAAAACCCTGGTGTCGTGGAGAATGTTTTCGTTGGAGCTGATTGCTCCCCTGGAGAGATTCAAATCTACACAGATCTTTTTAAAGAATTCCGCGATGTTTTTGCCTAGTCTTACGAGGAAATGCTAGACATCAATCCAAAAATAGTTGAACATGAAATCACAGCATATCCAGATGCCAAGCCTGTCCAACAGAAGCTTTGTCCAGTTAACCCCAAGAAAGCAGCAACCATTAAGGTTGAGGTTGAGAAACTGCTAAAAGCTAGTTTTATCTATCCTATCCATTTGACCCAATGGGTGTCAAATCCCGTGCCGGTCGATAAAAAATAAGGCACAATTCGTGTATGTACAGGCTTCCGTGATTTGGACAAGGCCTATCCCAAAGATAATTTTCCCACACCATTCATCGACCAGATAATTGATGAATGTGTGGGTTGCAAGGCCTTCTCTTTCATGGACGGTTTTTTGGGATATAACCAAGTACAAATCAAACCCAAAGACCAACACAAAACGACATTCATTTGTCCATGGGGTACATTTACGTATCGTAAGATGCCTTTTGGTCTAAAAAATGTTGGAGCCACCTTTCAGCGGGCCATGTCTTTTACTTTCCATGACCTTAAGCATATATTCAAGGCCTATTTAGATGATTTAGCATCTCGATCTTGCAAGAGAATATATCATCCCACACACATCCGACTTATCTTTGAGTGTTGTCGCTACTTCCAGATTCGCTTGAACCCAAACAAGTGCAGCTTTTGCGTAACATCAGAATGATTGTTAGGTTTCACAGTGTCAACAACAGGGATCATGGTCGATCCTCTCAAGGTTGAGGCAATAATTTAGTTGCCCCCCCCATGCACAATCCTTCAACTTCAGAGTCTCCAGGGCAAGGCGAATTTTCTAAGACGCTTTATCGCTAACTACGTCGAGATCACCAAGGGCTTTATGTGCTTACTTAAAAAAGACATTCCCTTTTATTGGGATGATGCTGCTCAATGCTCTTTCGCCGCATTGAAACATGCACTCACAACTGCCCCTCTGCTCCGACCACCTAACTATAACAAGGATTTATTATTATATCTGGCTGTAGCAGAGTCAACCACTAGCATGGTCTTAGTTCATGAAGATGACTTGTTCTCAGAATATGTCATTGATTACCTGAGCCGAGGCCTCGTAGGACCGAAACTCAATTATTCTCATATCGAAAAACTTGCGTTGGTAGCAGTCCATGCTGTTCAACAGTTCTTTCATTATGTTCTGTTTCGTAAGACCACTGTCATTGCTGTCGTGAATCCATTTCAGTACATGTTGACATGACGGTTAATAGGCGGAAAGATTAGTATATGGATAGTCATCCTCCAGGAGTTTGACTTAGATTTTGTTTCAGCAAAATCCAAAAAGTCACTGGTCTTCGCAGAACTTATTTCAGAACTTTCGGTTGAGTCCGGTGATCTTGTGCCCGAAGAGTCACCTATCAGAGGATATATGTTTTTGATCACCTCTTCAAATCCCTGGTATGGAGATATACTTATCTATCTCCAGACTTTGAAGTGCCCCACCACTGCTTCTCGTGATGAGCGTCGACGCATACGCCATCAGGCTAAGAATTATCTCATACTCAATGATACATTGTATCAGAGAGGTGTAGACTGCATCCTACGTCGATGTCTCACTCACGACGAAGCAATTATCAGGCTTAATGATTTCCATACCGGAGCTTGTGGCGGTCATTTGTCTGGGTTGGCAACAACCCAAAAGATTCTACGAGCAGGTTACTTCTGGTCGTGCAAGATACCAGATATATAAAATATGCAGAACAGAAACGAAATGCTAGAAATAACAGAATAACAGTATAATATCCAGCATAATCTTCACAATACACAGAAATGATATACGAAATAGCAACAGAAATAACACTTGAACAGAAATAGCACTTGATTCAGATAGCAATGTTCA
>JASDQU010274309.1:0-15111 GCA_032191745.1 Picea mariana
AAAAAGAGTATCATATGGATACTCTTTTTAGAAAAAATATAATAATTATATGTTTATCTTTTTATTGTACCTAGATTTTTTTCTTTAGTTAGAAGATCTCCAAATTATTATAGTTATGGAGTTTGTTTCTATATAGAAGCCCCATTACTTATGTTTATTGCAGGTTCACAGAGTTCTATATATGTAGAATTCCAAAACAAAATACATACATTCATGGAAAACTAACCTTTCATTTTCTTTGAATATTGGGAATAATCTAGCATAAATCAGTCTCTCTTTACAGACTAATCCTCATTCAACGATGTTAAGGTTATATTGGAAATGGAATATTTACTTCCTCATAAATATGCAATCCCATTAGTATTGATTTATAGACTTATAGACAGAGATAATGGCCTTTTTGGTCCTAGCATTTGAGCCTTCGCTCTGAGACCAAATGTAACACCCCTCTACAGGATGTTAAACAATTAATCTTTCATTAAATACATACACAATAACTTGGTTTTAGCATAATTTCATTGATTTTCATTTTACACAATTCTTCTACATTTGCTCAATGATAAATCTAGATAACATGATGAAATAAGTAATATGTTAACTCTATGATTTAGAACTTAAAACAAAAGTATATACAAAATATCAATAACCAAATACCACCGAAAAATACCTCCTCCTTAGCTTGTCGAAGCTCATCGATTGTAATGTAGTCCTGGGTGCTTCCAAGCATTCTTTTCCCGCTTTCCCAGAGTGAAACAATGGAATCCTCCCTACCAACTAGGAGACTAAATGTAACACCCCTCTACAGGATGTTAAACAATTAATCTTTCATTAAATACATACACAATAACAACTTGGTTTTAGCATAATTTCATTGATTTTCATTTTACACAATTCTTCTACATTTGCTCAATGATAAATCTAGATAACATGATGAAATAAGTAATATGTTAACTCTATGATTTAGAACTTAAAACCAAAGTATATACAAAATATCAATAACCAAATACCACCAAAAAATACCTCCTCCTTAGCTTGTTGAAGCTCATCGCTTGTAATGTAGTCCTAGGTGCTTCCAAGCATTCTTTTCCCGTTTTCCTAGAGTGAAACAACAGAATCCTCCCTACCAACTAGGAGCCTAGCTGGCTTCCTAGCTCCAAGAAACCTGTCAGTTTCTTGGCCCTTCCTGCCCGTGACTCCAAGAACAACAAAGCACAATGCTCAAAGAAAACCTTCATAAAAAAATATATCTTCCAAAGATTTCACAACCTCTCATCATGCTCAAACCTCCCAATCCCCCCTTCCTCGCCATTTCTCCTCCCTATTTATCAAGTTTCCATACACCCTTCCCCAAGTCTCCTCAACCACCCTCATTATTATCCATCAACCTCCCTTATCTAGATATTTTGGGAAAATATTAAAATAAAACTAGATATAAATGACTTGCATTAAACAACAATAAAAAAAAATGAAAAGTCTTTCTTCTCATGCTAGCTAATAAATTCTATTTGATAACTTTCCCCAAAATGTACATAACACCCCACCATGCTCATTTAATTCATCATACCCACCATCTATCAAAGTCAAGAAGGTATTTAATGCTTCTAAATATTTTCTATGCAATATAATTTACATATTCAATAAACATTCAATTAAATAGTTAATAATTTACTTTAATAATTAATACATTAATTACTTATACTAGTGTACATGGGTAGGGTATTTGTGTGTAGCTAGCAGACACATATCTCATGTATGTACTAACGATAAACAATCATTTTCTCTAGTGCATAGTTCATATATGATCATCAAGACATGTAGGACAACGGATCAAGTAATGCATCATTTAATAATCTTAACGAACTAAATTACACCAATTCATCAATAACTCATTGTCATACTTAAAATATCAATAGGAAATCAAAGAGGGTTTTAAACATGGTAGGAACCAAGTGAGTAAACAATAGTGGCATCTCTGGCATCTCTAATCCCCAATCAGTATTCTCAACTAACATCGAAACATCCTTCCTTCCTAACCTACTTCCATCTTCCATCCTATCCTTTCCTCTGTTGGACTAAGCTGGAGCATCAACTATATTGACCTAACTCCAGATAGAACCCGTAAGCAAAAGTGTCATACATCTCGACCAACCTTCCCCAACAGGAAACTAGCAGTCGTCATCACACGTATAGGGGAGCGTGACCTCACACAGCCCTCCCACGACTCTAGGTTTCGGAGGATAAACGATGGGAAATACCTCCACCCCTCGTCATAGAAATAAGGTCAACATAACTAGCAGTCATCATCACATGTCTAGGGGAGTGTATCTTCACACATCCCTCCCACGACTCTAGGTTTCGGAGGATAAATGGTGATAAAGACCTCCACCCCTCCTTATAGAACTAGGGTCAACACCCTACATCAAGCCCTATTGTGCAAATACTGTTCTTAGAGTCATGTCATCAAACAACCACTCTGGGAAAGTCGTGTGTCCTGTCAAAACCACGCTTACCACAAATCATAGAAATATTTTGAATCATAAATTAAATAATAATTATAACTTATAGCATACACTATCTTCTTGATTTCTATGACATCCATGTTACCTCATCACTGTATTCATTTGGCTATCACATAGCTCATCAACCTATAGGTTAATTTACCAATAACTCATATCCATGTATATACATCATAATTTTATATAAGAATCCAAATCTGTATTGACATTCAATTAAGAAATGTATGTTTATTTTTATCATGTCTTACATCCGTTATGCATTCTCAACATAACTTTGAATCAGTATCCATGTACCTAAATTCCACATCTTAATTTGCATGTTTAAGCAAATCAAAGAGTTATCATCATCATGAGCATATAACAATTAAAATAATAGTATGAAACACATAACTAGGTCCAGATGTACATTTCTCATATGTCTATATCAATATTGTTGATTCCAAATAGTTGTTAAGAAATGAATTACTAAGATGAGAAAAATCAAAGTTCTAATTATCTAAAGCCAAAATAAGAGGCGTTACAGGTCAGGATGGGAGAAAGACAACTGATCAATGGTCATGATCTGTCCCTCGTGTGGAAACAACAAGACCCAGAAAACTGTAGCGACCACTTCTTGCATGGCATAGGTCCAACTCCTTCCTAACAAGAGATTGTAGTCGAGAGACGCATCGACCACTTCAACCTCGACGCACATGGTCTTCCCCCCTAACTGCATGGGGAAAGAGGGGATGATGCCATGTGGTCAGAACAAATGACCGTCGAAAGCGGTAAGAAGAATAGGAGATGGAGACAAAAACGGTTGGCCAATGGCCTTCCAACATGCCAAAGACATTACACATGTCGAGGAGACCTCATCAACCACCGTACGAAAAATGTTCTAAGTAAAAATTTGTGTGGTGTAAGCCACTACTATCTGAAACAGCACATGGTAAGGCAGACGAGGTTTTAAGTCGGTCGTATCAAGCATGATCATACCCGTATTACAAGTCTCAACAGATCATAAGGTGGATAACAGAGCCTTTCTCTGGGAAGGGCGGCTCTGGAGGACCTCCAAAGCAGACATCACACAAGGGGTTTGAGACAAATCCTCCACCACATAGTAGTTATGGGCAGCCCTTGTGTTTGTATTGTGAGAAGCTTTCTTGAATGCACCTTTTGGGATGTCTGTCATTGTTTCACCCAATGTATTCTCGATCTGGAGAGGAAGAGGTGGGTTTTCATGTTCTTTACTCTTCTCAGAGATGCTTGGCATTTTGTAATCATGCGCTCTAGTCGATATATAGGCGTCACCTTTCATCATATACACATTCACTGATGAAGGATTACTCGAAGACAGAGGGGGTACTTGACTGCCCCCATCCGTGCTTGGAGAGGCTTGAGTTAAATTTTTCCCATGTTGAAATGGGTTCATTAACACAGCAGGTTGTTGTTGTGCCATTAACTTTTGGGCCTCCGCAAGCCGAGGGCATTGGTGAGTCTAGTGGTCTTTCATGCACAGGTTACATGGATACTTCACCTTCCTCTTTTCTATGTTTCCCCCGCCAACATTATTGGTAGGTTTCTTATCCCCCTTACCCTTCTTTCGTTGTTTCTTTTTTCCATCAGGCTGTCGGGTGGCCTTCAGGTTTGTCGATTGCACACTGTGTACATCCAACGTTTGGGTAGGGGGAGTAGCCAGACCTGTGGTCTGGCTGGCTGCTTTCTGTTGGATCAACAATTGCTGCAATTATTTTGACAGCTGATCAGTGGGCTTCATTTATGCTGAACCAACAATACCATCGGCATGTGGTCTAGCTCATTGTCTAGTCTTGTCAAGTATTGACCACGATGCATCTGGAAAGATTTCATAAAGTAAACCAGATTGAGAGTAAATCAACTCTAGTTGTTGAGCTCTCATTATCGCATCCTTTTCTGAAAAGACCCCCGATGTTGCGACATATTTGGATAACTTAGGTACCAAAGACTTAAGGAACCACTCAAGCAGGAGTGTTGGTGGGATTGGCACTTTTATTAAACTCAGTGTCTCCATTCTTGAATGTGATCTGAGACATGGTCCACTTTTGTCTTCTCAAAGTTGGCCACCAATTTGGTGTCAACATCGTATCTCATAGGTAATTTGAAATGGTTTAGGAAATCCATTTCTAATTCTCCGAAGGAAGAGTATCTTGAGCGGTCGAGCTCAATGTACCATTTTGCAGCACTCCCTATGAGAGTGCATTGAAACAAACACAATTGTATGGAGTCATCTTTCAAAGAGTTGGATGAGCACCAAATATGGAAGGTAGTCACATGATCGCCCGGATCTTCATTAGGCTTGGCTTCGAACTTTGGAATGTATGAAGGCAACTTGGTCGGCATAGGAGGCCAACACAGATCATGACAAATAAGGTCATTCAATAACCTTGTCAAGTCTGGAAATTGCAAGGTTGCCAGAAACGGTAGTTTGGGTTGTTGATTATAACCATGGAAAAAGGAACATGTAGTTTGAGTGGCACCAGGTTTCCAGGAAAAGGTAGGTTGCTGGCCAGGGTTATGGTAAAAACCATGGCCATGACCAACGTACAGATTCTGTGCTTGTTGAGACATCATCGGCTAAATCCTGTAATAGGATGTAGAAGGTTGGGCTGGCATTGCATTCGAATGATTTTGGGAAGGGTTTCCCTCTGCCGATCCGATGGGCATCAGTCCTGCACCTTTCCCGAGGTTCCATTGGCTATGGAAGGGGTTGCCCCTGGTCAACATCCCTGGCAAGAGAACTGATCCATGCCATAGGTTCCAAGGTCCTTGTGCGGAAGGAATTCCTGGGTTTGTCCCCTGTGAAGGAATAGTACCCTGCATAGGATTTTGTTGTCTGTAATCGGGGTTGCCCCCAGTCGGGAAGGCAGCTGAAGAGAAAGCGTTGTTACCAAACTCATTGAACAAAGAGGACAATGTCAAACCTACTGGCATGCTATAAGAAGGTATTCCTTGATTCCCTTCTCCAAACAAACTTTAATTTACATTCGGCCCGACGGAATACTGATGAGCACTACTGAGCGAAGGGGACGAAGGAGGTGTATGACCCCCTTCATAAGGGAAAGCATTATAGGGAGCTGAAGTGCCCCCCATGGATCCTTGGAGAGGAGCGTTGGAGCTCCCTGCCCCAAGACCTAAATTCTGTAGAGTGGAGTATGAAAGTACAGGGCTCGTACCTAAGCTAGGAATCCCATATGAGAACGGAGGGCCTGTTGCACTCTGGGTGAAAGGGGCAGTGATCGCCACCATAGACAGAATCGAACCATTGCTCAAGGTAGAGGCATTCGAGACCATAATGGCCCGGACCGATGACAGTGGGTTAGGAGGTGGAACACCCTCTGTAATGACAGTCATAGAGGGATTATGAGAATTCCCTGAAGAAGTCACAACATTAATTTCCATTGCTTCTTGTGACACTATTTGGCGCTCGTAAGGATAAACCTGTACAATAATGGGTGCCGATAGATAAATGATCGGAGGTTTGTACAGACCAAGAGATTCTGCTCTGAGGTCCGAAATAGTTGGTTCCTATGGAATCAAATGTTCCTCTCTCAGAGATGGGTTGGGCACAGTTTCCTGTGACCCAGTCGCCTCAAAAGACCCTTGCTGGTCTAGTTTTTGCCTTAGCGGTGGAGGGGGTGGCTCTAGGGTAACCGACGGCAGGAAAAGAATCCTTTGTGACTGGTGGAGCTCTTGATCCTCCACTGTGTGAGAAGATCAATGACACACTAAGGCTTTCTATTAATTTTCAAAACTAGCACACACTAGAAAGCGTTCCTATGAGATAAGATAGGCAGTCACTAGCTAGTTGGAAGAACAGTTACAAAAACCAACACTAGAGAAACTTATTGGTGCAAGTGAAACTCGAATACGGAAGCACCCTCCGGGTATACTCTGCAAAGTGTGGTCCGATGTGTGTCCTAGGTACCATGGTATACCCCTGCAGTCACCTGTGTAAGTCCCTAAAATAAAGGAAACTAGGTCGCCAACACGTGAAAAGTGGCCAAGTGGGTACAGTCAACAGTCGGGTGGACTGCAATGAGAAGGTTATCTAGCCCCAAACCTATCAAGGGTATCAAAATAAATTGTTCTGAAAGACAACTAAGGACCTCGAATGGATTCGAGATCCATGAAGCTCCGTGGCAAACGCGATCAACAGAATCCCAAGATAAGCCCTCTATATGTGTTCCCCACTATGCTTAGTCCGACTTTGGAGGGGTTATCTCTACTACCTTTCCACAGGCGACCTCGTGTTTAGCCCCTGTGTTAGAGGGGGGTCCCAGATAACTTTCATGATACTGGACTTTTAACACTCCCTAGCACAGACTCTTATGTTTGTTTTTATAGCCTTGAAGAGTTTCCTCTCCAATCCTAAATCAAGGCTCTAGCCTAGACTAGTTGATGGACCCTAAAAACATAAAGTTCTAGTTGATTTTAATTGATCGTTAATTTTAGTGGCTTGTCTTAAGTCAAATAATGCAGAAAATGAAATTAGTGATGTTTTTAAGAGATGAAAGAGAAGAGCATGCAATGAAATTGAAAACAAACAAAAAGCTGGAAACAAAATTACTTCTTCACAAATTCAGATTTGCACATTTAAACCGTTTAACCAACTTTTCAAGATATTTTTTCCTAAGATATTCTAACAAAAAAATCAAAAAAAGATTTCACTTGACTATGAGCTACTTATTGTCCTAAGTCAACAGTGAAGAACTTACAAAATTAGTCTTTTTCCTTATTATTAATGCAAACAGCCAACCACTTAACCAAACAAAGACAGTAAACATTTTCTTATTCTTCCAAAACAAGAAATTCTTTTGATGAAAATAAAGCTATGCTAAGTTCAAACCTAGGCTACAGACTATGATCTCAGAGACCAGGGCTTGATCAAAGAGACCTTTGAGAAGTCTAACTTCTGACAGGGAAGAGGATGGTTGTCTCTCCCTTTCAAAAGATCTCCCTGACACAGACACGCCATTGTCACTTCATCACCAAGCGTATGTACGTGTGTTGTCCAAAGTTAGGGCGCATGTGCACGCGTGCAGGGCTAGTGTAGGGCGCATATACCTCTGTAAAATTCTCAAAATAATGAAAAAACAACAGTCTAACAGAGGCAGGGAGTATCGGTATGGAAAACCAGCATCCCTTAAAGACACAAAAACTTACTTTAATAAGAGAAAATGCAAGGAAAACTTTGATGAAGCAAAGATAATCTGAGGTTATACCTAAGCTACTGACTGAAAAACAGCGACCAAGAAAGGATACAGAAAACCCCTGAGAAGTATTACTTCTGATAGGGGACAGGATGACTGCCTCTCTTTTAAAAAAAAAAAAATCTAAACCTTTGCACGCTACTGACACTTCAGCAGCAAGTGTATGCACATGGGCTGGCTAAAGGTAGGGCGCATATGTACGCCTACAGGCTTACTGCAGACCGCGTACACCTATGTAAATTTCTGAAAACAGAAAATCAATCAAGAAATCAAAGCAGGGAGTACTAGTATTGAAAACCAAAATCCCTAAAAAACTCAAATTCTTGTTGAAACTCAGAAAAAGGTAATCAAACCAATTTAAAACACCCAAAAAGCATCCCCGGAAAACCCTAGAGAACTCCCAAGTATGGTCGCCAATTCTATTGTGGGTGGGAAATCCTCCTACAGACTAGCATTAAGGGTTTAGTAATCCATGCAGAAAATGACCTTTGAAACTCTCCTACTTTTTTCTATTATCCCAACATAGACCCCACATTCATGCATAAAACACAAGGATAAAAGTATCTAGTGACTCTACCTTAAATTCCATGTTTGATGTCGATCCTTTTGCGTTCGATTGCTCCTTGACTGCAAGTATCCTCCCAAATCCAACTTTCATTCATAAACAGACAAACAAATAACTCCAAACATGCATCTTATATATAAATTAGTGGGTTAGAGGTTCTAATAAAATATAATCAGAATTGAATGTTGAACACCTCATATGGTGGGACGGGAAAAGTACTTCTTTCTTATTAACCTCACAAATGTAACTTACAATGGTGAGATCAGCCACTGCTCCATGTATATGGTCATGGGCTCCTCTTCAATTGTGCACCAACTGCTAACACACATGCTTCTCCTCTTCAGTGAAATCACAAAATGGTTGCAGAATCTTGGGGCAAGGGGAATACAAAAAAGGGCAGAGTTTCTTTGCTATTATTTTATTTTTTTTCAAATGGGACCCCTACCTCTTCTTTTATAGGCTCAAAGAGGGTAGTTATCCGGTTGAATGACCAGCTATGGGTGGTCAAATGATTTAGGCAATTTACCCGAAATTTTGTATTTCATCTGCAACTTTCTATTTTTTGTGCTTTTGTCAGTATACGCGGGTTGTAATGGGTCAGCAAGCATATATATGTGGGCAACAGTGGTTTAGGGCATGTATGCCTTCAAAAGGATGGTTTTTAGAAGACCTGTTTAATGGTGTCTTGGCAAAAATGGCAAGTAAGATGGCTTGATGCTAGGTATGCATGTCTAGTGAAAATTAGGGTTATAACATAATTGCGTGCAATAACAATGAAAACTTAGCATTTATCAAGTAGATTATTTAGCGAGTGTCACAAGTAATTTCTGAGTGAGATAGTTATGCATTAGGTTAGTGTATGCAACAAATTAGTATGAATTAGTATGGTTGTAGCAGTGATTTGCAACAAAAACAAGTTGGCTAGTGAATTAGTCTAAGCTAGAATTAGTAGAAGCTTCAAAGAATAGAGTTTGATGGTTGTTTGATCAATTCCTTCAACAACAGAAAGTAGAAATCAGTGGCTTTTATGGAGTCAATTACAAAAAAAAACAAATAACTTGGCAACATAAATGATAATAATGGTCTAAGGATGGAGAAATAAAGTATTTAGGTGTTGGCACTTCAAGGCCTCAAGCTCTAAGTCTCAACGATGGAATTTTGGCTAGAGTGCAAGCTCTTTTGGGCTCTAGCGAATTCATCTTCTGCTTGGACACTAAAATATTTGCAACAAGCTCTATAAAAAAAACTTCTAAAGTGTTATCACTTTAGGGATTTAGAATCTTATCTATACAAGATCTTCTTAGCAATTAACAAGTGGAAAATACTAGAGAGAGGAAGAAGCACTTTATGTCCCTCTCCTAGGGTTTCTAGCAAGCAATTTCATATTTTAAATATGAAGTAAAATTCCCACAAGCATTCATTGCATAAAAAAAATTGCAGATTTTACTTACTTCACCAAGAATAATCAAGCATGAAAACCTTAGTTTGCATAAAATTCCATCATACATGGGCCAAGAAGCATCCAAAACACATCCTCCAAGTGTTGTGCGCTAGTAAAATTCAGCCAAGGAATCACTAGGGAGAAAAGTTTAGACTTACTATCTTATGAGAGGAAGAGTTATGTAAAAGTGAATTTGCAAAGGTGTATTTATATCACCTTTTCCCTAAAAATGTCAACTTAAAAATATAACAAGGATGACCTTAGAAAATTCCCCTTAAAATTCAATTTTAATAAAATTACATCAAAATATCCCTCAAGGGTGACTTTAGGATCCATGAAAATGATGTTGAGGATTCTTAGTGGAACGTTGGGCCTCCAAATACCAATAACCATGCCACACGTGCTAAAATTTCATGCCAACACCTCCTTCAATCAATATTTGATCCCCATCCAATGTTAGCCTTCTCCTGGTGGCATGAGGGGCTAGGTGAGTGGCGTCCAAGCCTCTAAAGGCCAACCTCCTAGTGGAAGAAGTCAGGAGCCCATCATCATCCATGCTAGAGTGCCTCCCAAGGAAATAATCTCATTATTCATTGTGTAAATGCTAATCACCAACCTACCCCAAATGTGGGGTCTCTGCATCCATCTTTGGTCTCCAAAGCCCCATGAAGGTTTGAAAAATTCATCCCCTCATGAATACTTGTCCACTGGGAAAGGTCCTGCAAAGAAAAACATGTACACCCTCCAAGGGTTCATAAGTCACAAGAATCATGCCAAGTAAGCCACATCTAAAAATAGAACCACCCAAACATGTGCATCAAACCCCCTTTCTCAAACTTAACAAACGCTCAAAGACCTTATACAATTTTTCAAATTTAGGTGTGGGAGGGGTGTCAAGGAATCCTATTGGGTCAATCAATACCCAAGTCAAAGGTTTTTCCCAAGGGAAACCTATCTAAGCCATGTATGAATATGAGGTGGAGTGGGGTAAGAATTTTTGGCATGGGGTTCATGACATACAAGGGTTAGTATTGTCTCATTTATGGGTTCCTTTATAGAGGGTGTGACGCACCTTCATTTTAAATGAAGCTTTTTTCCAATCTCATTTATTGTCATTAATTGATTAAAGTCCAAAACAATTGGGCACTATAAGGCAGGAAAGAAAAGAGTACCGCAACATCACTTGAAGCTAGAGGTACATAGAGTGCCATATGCATGGAAAGAAAGGGACACCGCATACGTGTACACACCTTAGCAAGAGAGACATCTATATAATGTGAGTTTTCTTTTGCAAGTATTTCAATTCTTTCAAGAGAAATGTTTCATCATTCTCAATAAATCTTGGGTGAGCATATGGAAGGTTATGTTTTGGATTTTATCTTTTTCTAGCTACATTCCCCTCTAGGACTTCATCCCCTTCTTCCCATGAAGTGAGGTACAATCCCTTCTTGGGTCAGTGCACTCGAAAATCCCAAAAGATGAGGAGACGAAAAGGAAGAAGTATGGAAAGTGATAAGTATGATTAGGAATGGTACAATGACTCTTCAAGGAACCACCCAATAGCACCCTATTCCCAAGAGTGAACAACTTACTAGGATGTAATGACACCCACCAAGGTTAAATAAGGCAAAGAGTATAATTTCCAAGCAAATGTTTTGTAATCAAGAAAGATTTTTTTGCAACATGTTCAAATCCTTCAATTATTATGGTGACACTTACCATGATACTAGACTTATTACCTCATGGAGTAACACCTATTCTCCTCTGGAGCTAGGCTAGTGTGATGGATGTTTCTTTGCTTCTGGTGATGTATGGTGGTGCATTAATTAATAGGAGGGCCCCT
This sequence comes from Picea mariana, assembly GCA_032191745.1. Taxonomy (NCBI): domain Eukaryota; kingdom Viridiplantae; phylum Streptophyta; class Pinopsida; order Pinales; family Pinaceae; genus Picea; species Picea mariana. The sequence continues at coordinate 11,594 of JASDQU010274309.1, forward strand.
ACAGGGCTATGCTCGTCAATCTAGCTCTCGACACTCCATGTGTGCTACCTATAGGCCTATGGAGACACAATCTGCATAGTTTTTTTTTGTGAATAGAAAAGGGGATATTCCTATTATATAACTTTTATATTACAAAAAATACGCTTGGCTATAGTCTGCCAGATGTTCCGCCTGTTGATATTATGGTAGCTGTGGGAGGTATTTACCTCCATGTGTAAACCTGACGAGAATAGAATATTCCGGGAAGCAAGAAGAAACCCTAATGAGTTGGCTAATAACCCTAGAAGACAAGTCGACTCAAGAGGATAATATGTATTAGGTTATTAGCCTCCAAAAGAAGAAGTCGTCCAGAAGAAATATTATATACTAAGTAAATAGGCACTCAGAATGAGAAGTCGTCCCAGGCAGTTAGCCAGAATTAGTATAAATACAGGAGGCTAGTCTTTATTCTGATAGGAATTCTCACAACTGTAGAAGCAACACTTGTACGCACTGCAGTTGGCCAGCTATGCACAAGTTTGGAGGAGAGTTTCCATTGCAGTTGTTGCAACTAGAAGATTACGTTTTGTCTTGGACTATCTCTTGGTTATGGTTTGGACTATCTGATCATCTCTTGTTTGGTGTGCTATCCTTGGAGAAAGGTGTGCTACCCTTTGTTTGGCTATCTAGCCTAGGGTTTGCTTCCAGAGTGCTTCTATATCAAGGTTAAGGTGCTCGGAGGGTGGCTTCGGCCTATGGTTGGATGACAATAGTGATATTGTCTATGGTAAAATGAGCACATCCATCATATTCTAACAGGTTATGGGCCCACACCTCCTTCATTCATTCTAACCACTAGAAGGGAGCATAGACATAAGGATAATAAGCTCGTTGAATAACTGTTGCTAGGGTTTCTAGTAGGAGTAGCCACCAAAGCATTGTCACTAGGGTTACTAGCAGGTGCAGTTGCAGAAACCCTAATCCTCTCATTGAGGCACATGAAGTGAAGGGATTGACCTAATTTCCAGATAGACCAGTCTTCCCTAGCCTAGCGCATCTCCTGGTACTCTTAGCAAGCCAAGACATCAAGTTTGAGTTTTTGGTCAAATCTAGGGTTGACCAAGTCAAAGCAGCCATGACTTACTCTATGAAGTCAAAAAACAAGTTAGATGGAGCTTCTAACTTTAGCACGTGGAAGACAAGGATTGACCTCATCCTTGCCAATAATAAAGTGTTGGATATCGTGAAAGGAAAGATCGTGGAACTAGAGTTTGAAGAAGGAAAAGAGAAGGAACTGCAGAATGTTGCAGTTATGGAGAAGTTCGAAGACGGTGACATCAATTCCATGAGTATAATAGTGGACTCTATAAAATACCACTTGATACCCTACATCTCCCATCTTGACTCATCGAAGAAGATGTATGATGCCCTAACAAACCTCTTGTCAGTCAGAAACATTGGACAAGTAATGAGTCTGAAGAATGGTTCTTGTGTCACTCTATGGAATGAGTGACTTATCCAACATCATGTTTAATTACTCAGATGGAGTATGGTTTCAAGAGATGATGCAGTTGATGACATTGATAGTGATGATGGTACTCATGATTTAATCTTGAGATAGTTTGTACGACTATGATGATGCTACTAATTCAATGGTATGTTTTTTCTCAAGAACATTGTCTTCAATACCTCCCTAGCTAGGAGGGAGTGTTGATATTATGGTAGTTGTGGGAGGTATTTACCTCCATGTGTAAACCTGACAAGAATAGAATATTTTGGGAAGCAAGAAGAAACCCTAATGAGTTGGCTAATAACCCTAGAAGACAAGTCGGCTCAAGAGGATAATTTGTATTAGGTTATTAGCCTCCAAAAGAAGAAGTCAGCTAGAAGAAATATTATATACTAAGTAAATAGGAACCCAGAATGAGAAGTAGGCCCAAGAAGTTAGCCAGAATTAGTATAAATAAAGGAGGTCAGTCTTCATTCTCGCAGGCATTCTCACAACTGCAGAAGCGACACTTGTGTGCACTACAGTTGGCCGATTGTGCACAAGTTTTGAGGAGAGTTGTCGTTGTAGTTGTTGTAGCTAGAATATTACGTTTTGGCTTGGACTATCTCTTGGTTATGGTTTGGACTATCTAATCAGCTCTTGTTTGGTGCCCTATCCTTGGAGAAAGGTGCGCTACCCTTTGTTTGGATATCTAGCCTAGGGTTTTCTCCCAGAGTGATTCTCTATCAAGGTTAAGGTGCTTGAAGGGTGTGTTGTGGTGGGAAATCCCCCTATAGAATAGCATTTAGGGTTATATTATGCATGCAGATAAGACTGAAAGAATCCTACTTTCTACCGTCGTCCTAGAACTAATCCCCATTTCTTTTAAGAAAATATATGGTTAAATGAACATACCTTGTTCCGTACGTTCGATGTCGATCCTTCTTCACGCTTGATCACTTGCTAGAAGCTATCCTTCCAAGACTGAATTGCGTACAAAACAAGCAATAAAATCTACATGCATCTGTTCTACAAATTAATGGGTTAGAGATTCAAACACATATTCACTAAACTATGAAAAACTCATATAGTGGGACGGGAAAAGCATTTCTTTATTATTAACTTTAATGAATCAACTTACAATGTCGAGACCGGCCATTTCTCCACGAGCCTGATCCTGGGCTTCTCTTCAAATGTCCTCCAACTTCTTTGCTTTGTATCTCTCTTTGCACAAGGATGGCTAAAGGGTTGGGACAATGGGAATGTGCAATTGGGTAGAGTTTCTTTACTATTATTCTCCTCCTCCAAATGGGACCCCTAACCCTTCTTTTATAGGCTAGAAGAAGCTAGGTATTTGGATGAACCCTCGGCCATGCATGGTCGGGAGTTTCAATTAACTCACCCAAAGTTGTGTGTTCCGTCGGCAACTTTCCTTTTTTCGTGCTTTTGTAGGTACATGCGGGTTGTTTTAGGTCAGCTAGCATGTACACACATTCAGTAATGGAGTAGGGTGCATGGGCACTTATAAAAGAGGTTTTTTAAAGAGTTGTTTAGTAGTGTTTTGGAAAAGAAGGAATCTAAGATGGCATGATGTCGGGTAAGCATGTATGGTGAAAATTAGGGATATAACAGATGCCCCCTAATGTGTGAGGTCAAAAGAGAATCTGATGGCCGAAATACATTACCAATTTTTACTGATGTGCCAAATAGGTGAGCCCAGGGATCAGGAACCAAGAGGCGTCATCTGCAAAATAACAAATGTCTCACCGAGGCAGGCATAGCCATGCTCGAGATAAAATAGAATCATGGCTACCAATCAAATACACTGTAGATCCATGTCAAATAACTATATAAAGTGTAGCCGTGAACAATACACAACAGAGCTACATCTCGAGATCAAAAAAAGATATACATATAGAGTATCCATCTTTGTAGAAGCTGATAAGGCCTGATGGATGGAGATGAGGTATTCAGAGCTTGAGCAACAAATTCAAAATCTTCAAAACTCAAGGTAGGAGTGTAATATGAGTGTACGACTAAACTACCTAGA
>JASDQU010274311.1:2159-15111 GCA_032191745.1 Picea mariana
ATTGCGGGTGTTGGGATGGCGGATCCAATATTGCGTCTCTGGCTTCAGATTTTCCACGATATACATATTGGTCGTCATACCCCGCCATCATGCCCTATTTATTGTTACACATTTTTTCAGTCAAAAAATCTGAGGCATACAATTTGACCCTCGGGTCCTCATATTTCATGAGTATCCCTTGACACCCTATTTTATATTCCATCTCCTTCGACCTTGCATGTGACATTAAGAACAATTATGGACAATATACAATGCATATGCTTGTTTAGTCCTTCTAATGTTCATCTACACATGCTTGCATCAGAAAAAGTTGGACTAGTGACATGGCCATGAGTATTCAATCATCCCAAACATCAGTAGACCGACAAGGCCAAAGGTAAATATGCATACATTATGTTCCTCATATGTTTTCCAAACAAATATCCTCGGCTATTTATTCATCTATGCCATGGTGAATATGTTGATGTCATCTGCAACACATACTTTATAGTTCACAAGAAGTATCAACAAGTGCAAGGGAGACGTTGAACATAGTGCAAGTTCCACATACTAAGAGGTCTAGTTGCAAAACTCTGGCTCCATAGTTCATCCAAGTTGTACATTTACTTGTACGTTTATGCCAGGAAAAAAAGAAAACAAAAATGTGATGCACACTACCATTCACATTACTTTTCATGTTCAAAAAATGTCACTAGGTCTAAACTTGTAACACCCAAAATACTATCAATAGAGGGCTTGAACAATCGTCGAATTGGACAAGTGTTCATAGGGACATAATGGTCGTCTATAGCACCTACTTGGACAAGGCAAACAAAACTAGATCCATTATGCGTGCTGACATGAGTGCTGACATGACATATAAGGAATCCTTGATGACAGTGACACTGACTATTCCTACACAACTTGTCCAGAAACATGCAGAAAAGATATTTCCAGGTAATAGGGTATGCATTAAAAATTTTAATATATTTCCCAAAACAGTATATGACCGTGGTGATTGTGATCGAATTATATCACTCAACGAAACAATTATTGTGGAAAAAATTCTTGCTATTTTTTCAGAATATCGTTTCGTCCCGGACGCAACTATCAACCAACTTGCACAGTGCAATGACATTTACCCAATCGGAACCAATGGCGCAGCTGTCACACTCGTGAGAAAAATTAGCTCATAACACATTCTCAATATAAAATATGGAGACTCAGACAGCGACAAGGAAATGGTATTGTTCTCCATATCCAGTTTTGTCCTTTACTTTCACATGTCCATGTATCTCGATTAAGTTACACAAATATTACATTGTTCCATGTTGCATCTACAATTGTTCGATACCTATTCAAATTTGTTTTCGTCAATGGAACAACAATTGTATAAAGGGAAATTTCCATTTATTCTCTTCAAAAATATAACAAAGAAATGATCTTTTGCACAACCCAAGCAACATTTGTAACAGAATTGCGAGCAGACATAATAGTACAAGATCTCAAGAAATTAACTAGCTCTACAATTGTTGTGTGTATACATCTACAGATTCATCCTCACTTTTCTCATACAAATAGCCTTCACTTTGACATGATAGAGAAGGAATCCCTAATGACAATCACACTAACTATTCCTACACAACTTGTCCAGAAACCTGCAAAAAAGATATTGCCAGGTAATGGGGTATCCATTACAAATTTTAATATATTGCCCAAAACATTATATGACCATGGTGATTGTGATCGAATTATACCGCTCAACGAAACTAGTATTGTGGAAAAAATTCCTGTTATTTTTTCATAATATCGTTTCGTCCCGGACACAACTATCATCCAACTTGCATAGAGCAATGACATTTACCCAATTGAAAACATTGGTGCAGCTGTCACACTCATGAGAAAACTTGGCTCGCAGCACATTCTCCATATAAAATATGGAGAGTCAAACAGTGACAAGGCAATGGTATCGTTCTCCATATCCATTTTTGTCCTTTACTTTCACATGTCCATGTATCTCGGTTAAGTTACACAAATATTGCATTGTTCCATGTTGCAGCTAAAATTGTTCGATACCTATTCAAATTTGTTTTCGTTAATGGAACAACAATTGCATAAAGGGAAATTTCCACTTATGCTCTTCAAAAATATAACAAAGAAAAGAGATGTTAAACAAAGGATCTTTTGCACAACCCAAGCAACATTTGTAACAGAATTGTGAGCAGACATAGTACAGGATCTCAAGAAACTAACTAGATCTACAACTGTTGTGCGTATACATCTACATATTCATCCTCACTTTGCCCATACAAATAGCCTTCACCAAATTTTTGCATTTTTTTTTTCNTATATTAACTGTTATGCTCACGTTTCCAGGTTGAAGGTGTTTTGGTTGCAACGAATGCATACTAGGTCCCCTTTGATCCTGTATGTGCGAAATGCAACTCTCATGCTTCTGCTTCTGCTTCTGCTTTCATAAGTGATGATACAATTGATTGTCTGTGATGCAGAAAAAAATTCCATACATATATAGACATTGCCTCAATATTTCCATCCAAACCGTGGGCAACACGACCGTGCATTGTACAATTAGACAACCTCTGTTACAAGATTTGCTTCCTAGGTTAGTAGAATTTTCATATGAAGCATACCTGCAGAAAAAGGCAAAGAGTGTCTACATGGTGTATGAATTTCGGATACATATCAAATTTACCTTAAATGAGGACAATGCAATATTGTATATCGGCTAAAAATAAATAAAAAATCATATCAATCTTTGGTAGGAAATGAAAATATCTTATGTGTGTCTGTAGTTTTTCTTCAACACCCAGATGAATGTTCGTCGGACTCGAGTTCTTCGGAGTTTACATCTATAACTGTAAAATTCTCTTTCCAAAAATTTTGTCTCTTCTTATGCACTTGAAACAACGAGGAGAATCTAATTACAAATGCAATCGATGTTGTTATTTTGATGTTTTTTTTCATCTCCCAGTAAGAATTTTGCATATTTGTTGTGGTGTGCAAATTAAAAAAAAATGGTGGTTGGTTGTGGCTTTGATGAAGGATTCTGCACGTTTTTGGGTGCCCAAATTGGACAATTGTTTTCCAACTATATAGCCATGGCAGGATTTCTGCATTTTTTTTGGGTACCCGAATAAAATAAAAAAAAATTGGTCTCCAACTATACATTTATAGTATGGTATCTGCATTTTCTCGATGCCCTAATTGAAAAAAAAAGGACTCAACATGGATTGAAACATGAGCTTGATATTTTGAGATTTCGCTATAGAGATTGGGGAGTTCGGGCATTGGAATTCATACAGGCAGGTGCGGTTATTGGTGATGTATATGTGCATAAGATTGTCCAGTCCATAAATGGGAAGCATGAGAGAAAACCCCATAAAAAGTATCCAAATGTAAATAATTGAGGCCCATTCTTTGAACTATCAAAAAAGATTTCTCCGCTGAGCAGAACCATCGGGCATTTCCAATAATATTGGAAATTTGGCATTGTTAAAACTGATAGTGATAGACCATGGCACTATCAAAGAAAAATGTCCATAGTGATCTTTCTTAATGGTGAAATAGTAATTGGACACTTTCTTATTCCCCATTTTGAGGTCTGGTTATAGCTAGCATACAGTGGTGAAGCTCCGTTGGTTGTGTGTTGTCTTGTGTTTGGCATACTTTTGTTCATATCCCATGGCCCCGGTTATTTTCTCGTGGGAACATATACCAGATGTAAGAGAAAACCAATGCCACGATGTGTTTTTTTTATATATCAAATTTTTTGATGCAAAAGTCGATGTGTATTGCTCTATGGAACCTTGTGGGATCTTGCTTGACGCCTTTTGTGTTCATGTGTTGCCTTCTACCTCAACTTTCAATACATTTGGTGTTTACTTGGTTCTTGGTCGTATGCTTTGTTCTGGAAAATTAATAATACATTCAGTATCTTCACATTTTTTCTATGATCTTAAATACTACTGAGGATATGTTTTTCCCTTTAATATAAGCTCCGTGACGCAAATGTAGTATGTGGCTTGTTTTAGCACTTTTCCTTGATCGATGAAATTAGCAAAATTAATCTCCTGAGATAATTTGAAATAAAAGAATATATACTATACGAAGTCCAATGGAACTATCATATCAACGAGAGGACATCAAAATTCAAATTCATCGTTCTTATACTTGCGGTGAAGCTGACAGTACAATAACTTTACTTAGACATCTCAAACTTGATTTTCTTATATCTTTTCGACGCTTCTCTTATACGAGAAGATCCTGGAAACTATAAGCATGGCTCGATGTATCTATTCCTTGATTGAATAATATGTTCACATGTTTAATGCACTTCATAGTTACTGTTAAGACCATCAATGGGGATTTCTTATACCAATTCCCGCTTCCAGAAATTGCCATCCCCTTTATTTTTTCCCTATGCTTTCCCTTTATGGTTACTTACTCATTTTTCAGAAAATGCCTAGGTGCAGGAGTTGGCGGATTCACATATTCATATTTCCACTTACTTTTATATCACCAGCCTGACCAACCGCTTCCCCGTTTCATATTGAACAAACTATTTGGATCGTGGGTTCCCGGATAGGCAGGTTACCGCATAGGCGGCTTCAACATCATGTTTCCATTGTTTTGTCACCTGCAAATAGCACCTGGAGTTACGCAATCTACAAATTAGCAAACAAATTCACCTTTATCTTTTTTTAGAACTTTTTCTTGATCGATGAACTTAGCAAAATTAATCTCCTGGAATAATTTGAAATAAAAGAATATATTCTATGCAAAGTCCAATGGAACGATCATATCAACGAGAGGAAATTAAAATTAAAATTTTTCATTGTTATACTTGCACTGAAGCTGACAGTACAATAAATTTACTTAAACATTCCAAAATTGATTTTCTTGTAGCTTTTCGACGCTTCTCTTATACAAACAGATCCTGGAAACTATAAGCATGACTCACTATATCTATTCCTTGATTGAAGAACCTATTCACATGTTTAATTCACATCATACTTACTGTTAAGACCATCAATGGGGATTTCTTACACCAATTCCCACTTCCAAAAATTTCCATCCCCTTTATTTTTTCCCTCTACTTTCCCTTTCTGGTTACTTACTCATTTTTTGAAAAATGTCTAGGTGAGAGAATTGGGGGATTCACATCTTCAGACTTCCACTTACTTTATATCACTAGCCCGACCGATCACTTCCCCATTTCATATTGAACAAACTTTATGGATCGTGGGTTCCCGGATAGGCGGGTTCAACATTGCGTTTCCATTGTTCCTCCGACTACAAACAACACCCGGACTTCCGAAATCTACAAATTAGCAAACAAATTCCCCTTTATCTCATTTTTAGCACTTTTCCTTGATCGATGAACTTAGCAAAATTAATCTCTTGGAATAATTTGAAATAGAAGAATATATACTATGCGAAGTCAAATGGAACTATTATATCAACAAGAGGACATTAAAATTCAAATTCATCATTGTTATACTTGCGGTGAAGCTAACAGTACAATAGATTTACTTAAAAATCCCAAAATTGATTTTCTTGTAGCTTTTTTATGCTTCTCTTATACAAACAGATCTTGGAAACTATAACCATGGCTAGATGTATCTATTCCTTGATTGAAGAAACGTTTCACATGTTTAATGCATTTCATATTTACTGTTAAGACCATCAATGGGGCTTTCTTACACCAATTCTCACTTCTGAAAATTGCCATCCCCTTTCTTTTTTCCATCTGCTTTTGCTTTTTGATTAATTACTCGTTTTTCGGAAAATGTCTAGGTGTGGGAGTTTTCAAATTCATGTCTTTTATATCACCAGCCTGATCAATCGCTTCCCTATTTCATATTGAACAAAATTTTTGGATTGTGGTTTCCTGGATAGGCGAGTTTAACTTTGCGTTTCCATTGTTTCGTTGCCTGCAAATAGCACCCGGACTTATGTGAACTACAAATTAGAAAACAAAATCCCATTTATCTCATTTTTTTTCACTCTCTGTTTACTTGGTCCTTTTTCTGAATGTGTCATTTTTCCATGTTCCGCGTATGTCTAACGCTTTTATATCACGAGTCCGACCAACCGAATAGGCGGGTTCAACATTGCATTTCCATTTTTCCATTGCCTACAAACAACACCTGGACTTCTGCAATATACAAATTGATGGCCAAAATCTATCATTGTGACAAACAATTTGACCATTGGCCCCTCACTTCTCCTGGGTATATCTTGTGACCCTATTTTTGAAACTCGCTCGACCGCTTTCCATACTTGGCCATTTTTTGGAATCTATTTTGCGGGTTGGCTGGTGGATGAAATGTACAATGCTTAGTCTCTCTTCGCCATCCCCGCCACCTTCGTACTTCTTTCTAGATATGCAATTATTAAGCATTAATGCTAGTAGTTCATGTTAGAATATAGAAGATTGTGCTCATTTTACCATTGACAATACCCTTGTCACCCAACCATAGGCCGAAGCCACCCTCCGAGCACCTTGACCTTGACAGAGAAGAGAATCTTGGTAGCAATCCAATAGCCAAGAGAGGCTAATGCACCAAGCAAGAATAGAAACCAAGTTGATCAGATATTCCCTCCCAGAAGCTGGCGCACACTTTCCCAAAGACTTGCGCACAAAACTTCCACTGTAACTGCACAGATATAGCTCTCTCTGCAAATGTTGAGATATGAATAATGAGAATCGGTGCCCTGTATTTATAGTAGTCTGGGCCGACTTCTCCTTATGGGTACTAATAAATTCATATTAATATATTTCTGCAGCCGACAACTTGTCTAGGGTTTTCTTCACTTCTTTGCTTCCTTCCGCAATATTACAATCTCGTAATAGGTCATAATAGAGGTTCATACCTCTTGAAGCTACCATAATATTAACAATCCCTCCTAGCTAGGGAGGTATGGTCTTGAGCACAATAGACCATTCAAATGGTAGCAACACGAGCACTATCATTATTATCCAACTGGATAATCTCCTATGACAATTGGTACAAATTTAATTTATAGAACACAACCGTGTCTATCCATGGTAGTACATAACTACTCAAACCGTGACACATAGTCACAACTGGTGAAACATATCCACCACAGTAATATATCTCTACTATCTGGAGACAGGCAGTCTCCATAACAATCATCTGATGACATTCTGCACAGAAAATATTGTTAAAAATAAATTGAATTATCTGGGCCAATCTTTCACTCACATCTATGAGATTTGAAAGAATATCTACCCTCAGTATAGAATATCAACAATGGGATATCTGCCCTATTCTTCTCAAACAAGGAAGAATGATTGTTTCTGATTTCTGAGCCTGGACCATTCCTCACCCTGGGCTATTCTTCCTACACTAATCAAAGTGCACCCTGGAAAGAATGTATAAACCCTAAGGAATGTCTAAGTCTAGACCATTCTCCACCCTCAGCCATTCCTCNTCCTACACTAATCAAAGTGCACCCTGGAGAGAATGTATAAACCCTAAGGAATGATTGTCTGGACCATTTCCTCTGTTAACCACAAGAGGAAAAGATTGTCCTGTATCAACCTCCAAAACAAACCATTCCTCATGTTAACCACAATGAGAAATCATTGCCCGGCGAGGCGGGCCAGTCTTCTTGAGTAACCCTCAAGAAGAGAGATTGTCCTAGACCACTTCGCATGTTAACCACAATGGGAAGTTATTGTCTATGATACATCATCAATCAGACTACTTCCCATGTTAACCACAATGGGAAGTCACTGTCCGTCAGAAATCTCAATCCACTTTCCGAACAGGAAAGAATCTATCCAATCTGGACTATTTTTCAAATAATTATAAATGCTTCAATAATATTTTCAGTTAAATAATTATAAATGCTTCAATAATATTTTCATTGCTCCCTCCTAACCTGGAGAGTCTTCCATAAAGTTTGATATCACTGGATGCGATATATCTCAAGCCATAGTTTATTGTCCCACGAATATATCTGAGGACATGCTTTGCAGCTATCCAATGCTCTTGTCTAGGTTCCACCTGGAACTGACTTAATGTATTTACAGCAAAGTAGATATATGGTCGAGTATTTATCAAATACATCAATGATCCAATTAGTTGTTGATATAGAGATGGATCTACTGGATCGGAATCTGGGACTTCACTTTTATTATATCCACATTCATAGGAGTGTCCATGGACTTACAACCCATCATTCCAAACTTCTGAAGGATCTTTATTGCGTACTTTCCTTGTCCAAGGAATACTTCACCACACTTATGCCATACTTCTAGTCCCAAGTAATAATGCATGAGACCTAGATCTTTCATATCAAATTCAGAAGCTAATTCCTTTTTTCACTGGATAATGAGAGATTCTTCCCCTGTTATGAATAGATCGTCAACATATAATAGTAGAATCACAGGTGTGTTAACGACGACTTTGTAATAGAGGTTTGGATCTGCATGAATCTTGGAGAAACCAAGTCTTGTTAGATAGTTGTCCATTCTGGCGTACCAAGCCCTTGGATCTTGCTTGAGTCCATATAGAGCTTTCTTCAATCTACAAACGTGATTGTCTTTGGAATGTACCTCGAATCCTTGAGGTTGTTCAATATACACTTCTTCTTCAATAAATCCATTGAGGAAAGTTGTCTTTACATCCATCTGATGTAGATTCCATCCCATGGAAGCGGCAAGAGATATCATAGCTCTGATGGAGATATACCTAGCCATCGGAGCAAAGGTTTCATCATAATATTCTCTCTCCTTCTGGGAGAACCCTTTGGCCACAAATCTTGCCTTGTATTTATCCATGCTTTCGTCTGTTGCATGTTTGATCTTGTACACCCATTTTGAGGTTACCACCGACTTTTCTTTAGGTCTAGGTACAATTTTCCATACCTCATTTTTCATAATGGATTGATGTTCTTCCATCATAGCTTCTTTCCATTGTCCCTTTTGAACTGCTTCTTCAAATGTGATAGGTTCTTCATTTAGAAGCTTTGTCATGTATGCTGCATAACTTGAGAATCTTTTTGGTCTTTTACTCTTCCTGGATGTTCCTTCTGGAACCTTGAATCTTTATGCGTCTTGTAATGTAGCTTCAAGCCAAGCTAGTCGTTTCTTGGTCTTGGGTATGATATCTGAATCAATGTTCTCACATGGCTCCATTGGATGATTAGGTTGATCCTTTTCATTATTTTCGTTTTCTGTGTTTTCTTCATTAGGTTCTTCAAGTTCTTCTTCTTCTATACTTTATTCGATGGATTTCCTGAAGATCATTATTTCATTGAACATTACATTTATGTTAACTTCGATCTTGTGTTGTTCTGGAATATATATTCTATAGGCTTTGGATGAATCACTATATCCCACGAATATCCCCTTCTTTCCTGAGGGTTCTAGTTTATTCCTTTTGTCTTTGGGAATATGAGTGTAAACTGGACATCCAAATATTCTTAGGTTTTCCACGTTAGGTTTCTTACCTGAGAAGGCTTCTTCTGGTGTCATGTCCTTCAATATACAATGAGGGATTATGTTTTGTACATATATTGTTGTCATTCCTGCTTCTCCCCATAGAAACATGGATAGACCTTGATCGTTCAATAAGGATTTTACCGTTTCTTCGATAGATCTGTTCTTTCTTTCTGCTACACCATTTTTTTTAGGATTATGAGGAATAGTCAGCTCCCTCCTAATCCCTGTCTATTTGTGGAATGCAACGAACTCCTTCGAGGTGTATTCTCCTCCATTATCTGTTCTTAATGTCTTAATCTTCTTTTTCATGACGTTTTCTATTTCTGCCTTCAATTCTTGGAACTTGTTGAATACTTCGTCTTTTGTCTTTAGTAGGTATAGCCACGTCTTTCTTGAATAGTCATCTATGAAGATTACGTAGTAAAGAGATCCTCCTAGAGATCTGACTGGCATTGGACCGCAAACATCTGAGTGTATTAGATCTAGGATCTCCTTAGATCTGTTGTTACTCCTTGGGAATGGTTTCTTGATATTCTTCCCAAGGGCACATCCCTTGCAGATTCCTTCATGTGTAGATTTAAATTCTAGTATTCCTTCAACCAGTTTTCTGAGAAAAGGTAATGCTTGATAATTGATATGAGCGTACCTTCTATGCCAAAGCTCATTAGGGTTGAATTCTTCATGTACTAGAGCTTCTTCATTTTGTTCTAGTAGTCTATACAGATTTCCTTCACGAATTCCAATAACCCTGGCATTCTCTATGCTAGAGTTCTTATGCCATGATAACACCTTTCCATCCACGAATGCTATTCTATTTCCTTTGTCTTATAGACATGATATCGATACAAGATTCTTTTTTAAACCAGGTACATATAAAACATTTCTTAAGTGAACATGATTACCATATTCCAACTTGATGGAGGCTTGTCCAAATCCTTCGACAGGGTAAGTGCTTTTGTCTCCAAGCTCCACTTTGTCTAATGTCTTCTTCTCATTTAGATTTGAGAGTCGGTCTTGATCTCCCGTCATGTGCCTAGAAGCTCAACTATCGATTATCCACATGTCATCTTCAATCTTTCCAGTAAGTGCTTAGTAGTGTAAAACACTAATTGTTTCACACATGTCTTTGGTTGACTGGTAACTGGTCATGCCTTGATCCAAAACTTCAACTTCGTCATTTTTTTCTTCTGAGAGAGCCAAGAGGTGCGTTGAGTTAGGGTGCATCTGAATATCTTCTTCTTGAGCGAGATGCTCCATCACAAGGTGTCGAATCAGAGATTTAGGGTTTCAGCAACTGCTTTTGCTAGTAACCCTAGTTGTAGTGTTTTGGAAGCTACTCCTACTAGTAACCCTAGCAGCAGTTTCTCAGCGAGCTCAATACCCTATCGGCTATGTTTCCTTCCAGCGTTTTAGGCTGAATGAAGGAGGTGTGGGCCCATAACCTGTTAGAATATAGAATTTCGTGCTCATTTTACCATTGACGATACCCTCGTCACCCAACCATAGGCTGAAGCCACCCTTTGAGCACCTTGACCTTGACAGAGAAGAGAATCCTTGATCCGTAGGATCTTTTAAATGACTATGGTTGAGTTTTAATTTTTCATGCATTAATTAACCATTTGAGAAACTTAGTGAAAGAATGAGGAAAGAAGAGGAATTATAACAGCCATATACACATTTTCAGATCTGAAATGAAAGAATAAATAGCAAACCATAACACGCAGATTGATAACGAAGTTCGGCAGACCTTTGCCTACGTCTCCGGGCCTTTGTCTCTGTGGGGGAGGCTTCTTTATTTCTGTTCAAATTCTCAAAAGTACATCGCTGCAATGCCAAATGGCTACAAGACTGATCTGGTCATGTTCTTCCATATCTCAAGAACCCTGCAAAGAAAACAACACGCAAACCGGACGTCCGGAGCTCCCAGAAATGATCCGACAGTGTCTCCTCCTCAAAAGCTTCTCTGCATCAAATTGACTTTGGCTTGGCTTTTCTTCAGCATAACTCTGCTTTGACTGCCCTCTCATGGCCTCAAACAAGCCTAGTTTATATAGCCTTGAAGTTGGTTGCTCATCTCCAACTTCCTCCAAGAATTTGGCCTCCAAAAATGCCCAATATCCCCCAAAAATGGAGATAATCAGCTAATAATAGGCACATTAATAATAAAAAAACCAAACTCTGTTTAAAAAAAAACCCACTTTATAAAGTTATTGGGTGCTAGCCCCTTTATTTGGTGCGCACACCCCCTTAACTCGGTCATATGGGCTATTTTGGGCCGAGCGCTAGCCCCCTGTCTCGCGCTAGCTTCCGGTTTTATTGGCGCATCCATATATCCCCGGGCTATTACCATTACCCACGCCCCTTTGTTTGCGCTCCAGCCCCGGTCTTGTGTCACATAAATAGAACCGTGGCCTATTTAGTTGTAACCCCCCACGTATATGATGTGGGGTAACGGTTATATAGTGCGGTCGTGTGGTGGTATATTATGTCGAGGGCTGCGGCTAAGCCCCGACCCTTTTTTACCGCCCGTTAAACATTCATTCCAATTCAAATACAAAATGTGCCATTCATATAACAAGTAACAACGGTCGCCCGAGTGGCTAGCCCGTTATGTCAGTCCGTTCGCCCACCGGGAGGTCGCGCGTTCGACCCCCGACCATGCCAAAACAATTTTAAACATATAAACCAATAACCACTCATGGGGTGCCACGTGGTAGCCCACGATTGGGCCACGTGGCACCTTTCCAACCAACCGATGAATGCCACACGTCAGCCTCTGATTCATCCACGTCTACCATGTGTCAAACTGCCGTACTGCCCAGTCAGCCTGCCCTGTCAGCCTACCACGTCAGCTGCTGACGTCACCCGTGCCACGTGTCACCCTTTCATTGGTGACACGTGTCACCTCAAAATTGGTCCAACTGTACGCCCAAACGTTCAAATCTGCCTGCTACGTGTCGCTTCCTGGAGCTGCCACATGTCGCCTGTACAGTCATCATGCTGACATCAACATTGACTTTTTGACCAGTTGACCTTTGACTTTTTACCTATTTGGGCTTCCGATCAGAAGGCGATAACTTTCACATACGGAGCCCATTTGACAAATTAAATATACCACCAGAATCAGGAAGACGAGACGGACGCAATGGCATTGGTTTTGTCAGATTCTGAGCACTTTCATTTTTGAGCATTTTTCCAGCCCTGTCAGGGCTTCTGGATCCGATTTCGGATCACACCTCCCCACAAAAAGACCTTTTGGTCCCCAAAAGGTTACTGACCAGTCAACAAGCTCGGGATAGGCCACTCGACTTGCTCTCTGTCTCTGAACTCTGTCCTGTGCACCTGTCTCATCAAGATCAATTGTAACACAATCATGACAACTGACAGTATATTGTTAGCCATTTGAACCTTGTTACATCTTACTGAAGCCACTATCATCCATGTAGAAAACATTGTTAATGACAACATCAAAAAGAT
>JASDQU010274314.1:1753-15111 GCA_032191745.1 Picea mariana
TGTAAAGTGCGCGACATTGTAGTTTTGGAATTTCTATAATAAAAGAGCTTAGAGATAGATATTTGTGGACGTAGCCCAGGGGGGGTGAACCATGGTAAAACCTGTGTTATGTGATTTAATTCATGTGTTTCTTTACTATCTTCGGTAGTTGTTGTTATGCTAAATGAATGGGTTGATTATATTTGATGTGTAACCGTGAATAACAGTTTATTGCATTAATAAGTGAAGTAGAACCCTTAGTGTACACTTCTCAGATCCCCACTAAATCATGGTTGTAAACACATGAGTATTTCAGCCACCCATTAAGATTATCTCGAGTGAGACGATGCAGTGCACTCTGCGCACTATGTTGCCTTCTAGTTTACAAGGAGGGGTGATAGTTTTAGAGGATTTGTTGGAACCCCATTAGACATGAACCCTGGGTCAATCAAGCATAGTATAAACTCAGTCATATAAATAAATAACCAACAAATGGTTTTGTTTCCATTGGTTGGAATAGTATAGGATTGAGTAGATTTTATTTGTTGAAGATCTGTTAAAAGATATGTAAGATCTGCAGAAAGGCGTGTCAAAAGAATACTGAATCAGATGACGAGAAGGTGAAAATAATGAGCCGCTAGAAGGGGATGTTGAGACCATGTAATCCCACAAAATTTGAGATCAAAATTTGGTTGAGGACAAAAGAACTAGAGTTTGCACAGAAAGATAACAGAAACCCTAGAGTAACACCCTGCAAATATCTTGAGAAATACATGTTTATTGATTTGCATGAAGTATTTTTCTGTGATTTTCCACACTTATTGCAGGAGTGGATACTAAGGTTGAAGGATAACCATGCAACAGACCAGATCCAACAACTAGAGTGGACCTCAATTTAGTTTGAGAAATTACAGTAGGTGAAGAACAAATTCACTCGTGCAGTAGATTTTTGGCTCGACAGTATTGTCGCAGGCTTTATAACAGAATTTGCAGTCGATACGGCAAAGTCGTACAGCGCAGAAGAGCAAGAGTTTCTATGAGGGCCCCGAGGAAGGTATATTATATCATTTTATACTTGTATTAATATACTTCTATGCAAAAAGGGTGTAATGAAAATGGATTCGGACAGATAAACTTCCCTACGTGCATGGGGTAAGGGGGGAAGCACTAACAGAAATAGGAGAAATGGAAGGAGGAAAGTATAAGGGAAAGAAGGAGGAACCATTGGACCCAATCATGATGGATGACAACCAGATCAAGTGGATCATGGCGACAGTTGGAAAGACGCACAGTGGAGTACCCTACCAATACAAGGTGAATACAAAGAAGAGAGTTGTAGCCGCGAGGGAAGGCATGGAAAGTGATGAAGAAGAGGTAGAGGATCTATGGGCTATGGAGAAGATTGAGGAAATCCTGTGCATAACATATGAGAGGAAGACAATAGGTCCAAGAATGGGAAGAGAAGGCAACAATATGTTGGCATGCCAACAACCATCTCATGTTTTCGGTATTTTTATGAATAACTTAATTTACAACATGAGATTTTTAAAATTCATTGTTTGGCATGTATATATGATATTCTTTATTGTTATCATTTATACATTGTTGTTTGTGTGGTTTACATTAATTTTGAGCGTGGTCTTGATGTTGTATTCCTTCCTTTTGTCCGGTTTGAATTTCATGACTTCCAACATGAAATTCAAACGCCATTTCATTTCGTTTTCTACAAAGTTTTCACGCCAATGGACAAACTTCATGATTTGGGAATTTGTCACTACCTCTTATTGAATTTGTCTGTTGTATATCATTATTTATTATGAAGTTTAAGAATGGCTTGGATGATTTGTGTTTCCATAATTGTTTATGGCTTATGTATTTTGTTTCTAGAAGGTTGCATGATTGATTAAAAGTAGGCTACAAAATTTGGTTATTTGAAACTCTTTTGTTCCGAGACTAGTTTGAAATGATTTACATAACATTTTATGACAAGATTTGAATGATATCAAAAGGATATAGTTATTATAACACAGAATGTTTGAAATTTTTTTATTAATGACATCCTACATAACCCATTTTGTATAAAAAAGTTGGGTCATCAATAATTATCAAATGACACGAGGGTTGGATGATGCTAACACCTCCATAAGGTTGTAATGATCTCACTTAATCTTGTAATACCAAGTATAGAATCACCTTATCTTAACCTTTATTTCGATGCTTGAATTATCATATGTTCGAATTGGTTGGAACTCAACATAGTATTCTTATGGAAAAAACGCATGTTATATGAGGGGTTAAAACTTTCGAACTGTGAACAATGCGTTTTGAGCCAACACACCATAAACATCATCGACACTTTGTTGATATGGTTACCATTGCACATATCAATCTCATTTAAGATTGGGATCATATTGAAACATGCATGCTTTAGATACCAATGACACTCACAACCATTATTAAAATAGTTAAATGATTGATGCGTTGGGATTTGTGATCAATATATATCTGAATGGTGATGCAAATCTTGACTACGATTCTATGGCTATCCTCTTAATAGTCAGTGGTTAATTAATTATGTTTTCATTGATTATTTTTCAGGAGTAAGGTGTCTTTGTTTGACCCGATGATAAGCTCAAGGATATTCTTGTGCCCTATGAAATGAAGTGAAGCATGTGGTTTTGTTGATGTCAAATTAGATATGCAACCAGATCATGAATTGTTTGTCTATTCTCGCATCAAAGAAGGAATAGAAAATAGCAGGTTTGGGGATTCTCGTCATTCCACAGGGAGTGGTTTTTGAACGCCATTTACAATCAAACGAAGAGGAATTTTGGGAAACCGTTGAAAAACCATCTGGGAAAAAGGTATATTTACCTAAACCTAGAAGGTTTTCTACAGAAACATCATATTCTAGGATCTGCAAGTGAATCTTCAAGGCTGATGTTTCAATATTTCGTCCACAATAGACTAGAGAGGTAATTTTTCAGGGCACATTATGGGAAAACAATGAAGAATTTTGAGAAACCATCGAAAACCCATTTTGCAAAATGGGTTGCTTTAGCTTACTCGCAAGAAGATTATGAAAATGGTGAATGGTTTAGCAGGTACAGGTTGTTCTTTGAAGTGTAATTTTCCATATTTCGCCTAAATTCATCAAAGAATTTTCCAGTTCATAAATCAAGGATTTATATGGAGGAAGCAAATACTGATGTACTTCAGTTATGTGGCATGGAACCAGTTTTGAATAGAATTTATTTTGTATCTGTTAAATAGTATTGGAATAGGATCATTACAAACAAACTCATGCTATTTTATGTTGAATTGTCATGTTGTCAAACAAACTTGAATCTGTTGTTAAAATCGATATTATTTTGTGAGATATGACCCTATCTTAAGATATGGGATTGATAATCTTTTTTGGGATTTAAAAAGGATGGATGGAACTGTAGAGACATCTTGGCCTGGGACCAATTATGGACGAATGATTTTCAGGACTTAATGGAACAACGTACAACATTTCGACTTTAGTCCATTGTGAATGTTGTTTCATTGATGTTTTGTTTTCTTTGATCTTGGGATATTAATATGTTGTGTAGATTTAATCTCAATGACATGTTATGTTCCATGATATTCATGCTATATATGTCATTCATGATTTGTCATTCCAGATGTTGTGATTATGATCATCGTATCAATTTTAATATCAGGATTTTTCTTTGATGTTTAGTTGATGAATGAAATGAATGTATTACACAAAGATTTCTCTAAATGTAATCATTTGCAATTATAAGATCACAAAATTAATATGTGTTCCCTATTTTGTTCTTAAATCTCGGATGCCAATACATTCTTTGAATTTATTGAGGAAAATTTCAGTATAATCCTATTGCAGATTTCTTTCACGGGTGAGGCAGCTGGATGCTCTTGGTTCGTACAGAAGCACAGGCACATTTAATGAATTAATAATAGGTTAGCTTCACTTGCTTCTAATTTCTGTCATTTTATGTATTAGTGAAACAGGAGAATCTCAAATTGGCTTTGACCATATGTGTATCTTTGTTTCACAATTTAGTTAATTCAAGTTTTAAATGATTTATAATTAGAAAACAGAAAATATAAAAATGTGCTTTATTTATCTGCTTCTCAAAAAAAATTATCTTTACATTGATTTCGTAAGTTTCCATTAAAACTTGCAACCTGTAAATTATGTTCATAAGTGATATTTTTATGCTTTCTTTCTCTGCTTAAATACATTTATAATAATTATATTAGATTATATGTATATATTATAGTTTTAACATTAATTAGTTTATTCCCTTTCTTTATTTTAGGGCTTAAGATTGGCTAACGGAGCCATTAAACTCGTCAGAACAGGTTACACCAAACGGCTTGGGTTATTTAGACAACCCCGAACCGGACCTATTCTTCCAGTTGACGTCTTCTCAATTTTTCCCGTCAACACAATCCTATCCATATTAATGTCAGTGTGGAACCCATAAACCCATGTGCGACTAATACACCAAAGAGAACACCACCTTGGGAGAAGAAAGACAACATGAAGTACATCTACACAAGGAACAAAAATTGGAGGAACCAGTTTAGGAAGAACTAGTAAAGTATCTACACCGCGCAGAGGTAGTAGTTCAAAATTCAGGATGGCATGACACAATCCCACCATCAGGTTACCAGAATTAAAACGAAAATCATCAAAAGACTTGGAAAAACATTTGTTTATCTGTGAAAATATTTGGGAAGCAAAACAGATCACAGATGAAGATACTAAAATAGCACAGCTAGCGATTACACTAAGGGATCGTGCATTGGAATGGTATATGATTTTAGCTACAAACAATCCACCAGGGACAATAAGAATGATTGCAAACATCAAGAAATTGTTGATAAATGAGTTCGAGAAGCCAAGTTCAGAAGATCAATACATGAATGAGATGATAGAAATTAAACAAAAACCAGGATAATATGTATGGGATATTGACCAAAGATTCAAGCGAATGAAAGGAAAGTTGAAATATCTCATGACCAATATGAAGCACATGCCCCTATTTATCAACTCACTGCTACCGCACTTAAAATACCCATTATGACATCACAATTTTCAGACACAAGCAAAGGCTCTGTAGGCATATCTGCAACTGGAAGAAAACCAATATCAGTAGATGGATTCAGCCATCGAAGAAATGAAGGAGGATTTGAATAACTTAACATTCCATCTAAACCAGAACAAAAGTAAGAATAAACGAGAATTCATTTGGTGTACCACATGCAGGACGAAAGGACACTACAATAATGAATGTCCAACATTCACGTAGTATATGGAAGAAGGAATGCCAAATCCTTTACTAACAAGAGGACTATGGTGCAAAATCTGTAAGAAACTGGGCCACAATCCATATCACTACCCAATGATGTAGAAATACCAGACAATCCCAAAGAGTTCATATTGCAATGTTTGCAAGTCAGTGGGTCACGATGACAAAGATTGTAGAACTATGGATTTTATGTGGGAGAGGACATCAGATACATATAGGGTGAAGGAAGAAATTATGATTGGGCAAGCCGCACCACCATTTAACCCAATTCCAGCCCCATACAACATTGCGCATCAGCAGTATAATACTATGCAACAACCATATAATAATGCGCAACCACAGTACAACACAGTGCAACCTCGGTACAATATCACGCAAATCAGACACCTTAGTATAACATGTTGAGAGGAGATCAATCTGGCTACATAGGTGGAGGACAAGCAAGAGGAGTCTATGGAAGAGGTAGAGTACTAGTGGTATGCCACAACTGTCAACAACCGAAACATTATGCAAGGGAATGTCCACTTCCACCAGCAACTTGTATGTATTGTCACGCATCAGACCATGATACAGAGGAATGCCCGACACTATTAGTAAATATCTAGGAAAAGAGGAATCAGAACAACCAGAATGTTCAATGGATTTCAGCCGAAGCAAGGGATGAAGGATGAAACATCAACATAGTTAGGCGTGGAGGAGCTAAAACAGGAAGCGGCGTAGTCTGACAAGAGCCAGTACAACACTAGTGGGTGAAGAAGAATGTCGAACCAAGGAGATAGTTTGATGCACAGAGCAAGAAGGACACATTTAAGCAAGCCAGACAAGAATTCTTGTAGCAAGACACCGCGTCGACTTCAACTGCACACCAGAGCAAGGAAGCGCCAGAGTACGATATGCCTCCATTGTTGGATCATACCAAAGAAATGAAACCCCTGAGATAAGTAAGTACAATCAAAGGATTTTTGCAATCATGTGTAAAACTATTGAAGGATCCATCCGCTATCATCATATTTCAAAATATATTAGAAAAATGTAGCATGGAGAAAAAAGGAAAACTAGAACAAAAAACAGTTAATCGCCTACATACAAGGAGTCGAACTAGTAGGGAGTTCAGACTGAATGCCAACATCGGAGATTTCAATATGGGAGATATCATACTGGACCTAGGATCCTAAGTCAATGTATTACCCAAGAAAACATGGCAATGTATGGGAGAACCCACATTAGGATATTCACTTGTTCAACTAAAACTAGCAAACCAACATAGATTTCTAGCAATTGATAGACTGAAAGGAGTCACAGTAGACCTGGATGAAGCGCGCACTAAAGAAGACTTTGAAGTGATTGAAATATTGGATGGCACAACACCATATCCAACATTGCTTGGATTGGATTTGGCATTTGATAACCAGGCCATAATCAACTTAAAGACACAAAAAATGACATTCGGGTCAGGAGAATATAGGGTCATCGTGCCATTAAACTCATCAGAAGGGGAATTTTTTTTAGAACCTACTTTCTTAGACTTAGAGGAAATCAACCAGTTGTACAGAACAACCACATGCAATGAGGATTACGTAAATCCAACTGCAGATGGGATACTCAATTGGTGTAGCATTACTTCATTTATTCATGTGTGATAGACTCGGATACATGTCTAGAAAACTGTAGACAAAGGCTACACGAAGTTTCCACCAGAAGATGTGCAAGAATAGACTACACAGTAAGATGGGTAGGCACGGAGATAAGAGAATCACCTAGTTTCCATGGAGTGAATGACATAGAAGTATTCTTGGCACAGTATAAGGATGAAGTGTTAGAAAATCAGAGACTCTCAGCAGTTGACATAGTACTCAAGGCCACACCTACAATATGGTGGGGTGAACACAAGGAAACACTCAAGGATTGGTACCAATGTAAGTGGTTACTGTACGTAAGGTTTGACGCAGAACAAAAAAGAAACAAGTAGCAAAAGTACAATGGAAAAAGGACACCAGCGGAACACTTGGAGAAGTATAGAGCATTGTGGAAAATGACACCCCTAGAGAAATGGCCTCATCATTTTGTACATACCTTAGAGGGAATACCAAAAAACTGGTATACAGACCAGGAACCGCATAGAGGAACTTCAGGCTGGACAATACTACAACATAATTTTACAATCACTTTCTCATTCGAACATGAGAACCCCAACATAGATGCATCACTTAAGAAGATAAGAGGAGTGATATTCATTAAGGAACCAGAATTCAAACTCATAATAGAGGAACAATAGTGGAACAAATAGATAGTAAAAGAACTGTTGTCATGTTACCATGTGCAGGAGGAAGCACCAGATGAAGACGATTTGTGCGATATTCAAATCGAGGAAGAGGAAGGTGAAAGAGAAGTGGAGGGTCCACATATAGAATCAGAAGTAATTGTTGCGTTGATCAAGGTGAATAAATTCAACATTGGGACAGTTGAGAATCCCAAAATGGCCAGCATTAGAGACTACTAGGATGAGAAAACAGTCGAAAGCATAATAGAGTTACTATGCGAGTACAACGATCCGTTCCCCACAACATTTACAGAAATGAAAGGTGGAACAGGAGAGCTAGGAGAAATGAAGATACCACTGAGAGAGCAAGTGAGGTTGATCAGATAGAGACCATACATATTAAACTCGATATATAAGCAGAAAGTCAAAGATGAGATCGATAGGATGCTCGAAGAAAGAATCATAGAACCTGTGGAGGAATCGAAATGGATAAGCCCGATGGTAGTTCAGGAGAAAAAAAAAGGCGGGATAAGAATATGCGTCGACTTGAGGAAGTTGAACGATGCATGCCTACACAAACCATTCCCTACACCTTTCATGGATGAAGTATTGGAGAACGTAGGAGGTCATGAAGCTTACTCATTTACTGATGGATTCTCAGCTGCCACTAGATCAAGATAGCACCGGAATACATATACAAGACCATTTTTGCGACATAATGGGGATCCTACCAGTACACAGTCATGTTGTTTGGACTAAAGAATGCACCAACAATATTTTCCAGAGTATTCATCGCTGCATTCAAGGATTTTATCCACCATTTTATAGAGTTATACTTGGATGACTGGACAGTTTATAGTCTATTGAAATACCATGTAGAGGTCTTGCAGATAATGTTAGAAAGATGCAGGCAGTGTCAGATATCGCTAAAAATCAAGAAATGTATCTTCGGAACATCGTTTGGGATACTATTGGGCCATATAGTGTGCAAGGTTTACTAGTAGATCCTGCAAAGATTGTAGTAATTGTTAACTTGCCACCACCAAAGAAGCTCTGTCAACTAAGAGCGACATTAGGACACACAGGATACTACAAAAAGTTTATCAAAGGGTACGCACAGATTACTGTGCCAATGGAGAAACTTTTAACGAAAGATGAAAAGTTTTAGTGGAACAAATATTGTCAACACGGTCTAAATACACTGAAAGAAAAGATGGTCACTACACCAATACTAGTATTTCCAGACTGGGAGAAGACATTCCATGTACATGTAGATGCATCAGCCATAGCACTTGGAGCTATTTTTGTGCATCCAAGAAAGGGAGATTTGGATCATCCTATAGCATTTGCGAGCAGAAAACTATCAAAATTAGAGAAGAACTATAAAACTATAGAAAGGGAAGGCCTAGATATGGTCTACGCACTGCATAAATTCAGACACTACTTATTAGGAAAAAAATTCAAGATGTTCACAAATCACTTAGCCCTGAAATACCTAGTCAACAAGACAATGTTGGGGGGGAGAATCTGTCGATGGTTACTACTGTTTCAAGAGTTTGATTTTGAAGTAATAGTCAAGCCAGGAAAGCTAAATGAAAGACCTGACCACCTATCAAGGGTCGCAAACGGAGAAGAACCTACAAATTTAGAGGAAAACTTTCTAGACGCACAGTTATTTTCAGTCCGGATCATCGACGAATAATTTGTAGATATCATTCAGTACTTGAGTACATGTACTGCGCCACAGGAATATAACATCGTGGAGAAGAAGAACCTAGTAGTATGGGTTACAGACTATCAACTGATTATAGGACACTTATACAAAAAGGGCACAGATAGCATCTTGGAAAGATATGTGCTAGAACATGAAATACCAAGGGTTTTAGCAAAAGCCCATGAGGGAATAGCAGGAGGAAATTACATAGGAAAATCTACCGCGTAGAAGGTATTGTGCGTAGGACTATGTTGGTCGACCATTCACAGAGACTCGAAAGAGTACTACCAAATATGTGATGTTTTTCAAAGGGTTGGAAAACCCAATAGAAGGGACAAGATGCCATTGCGACCACAAGTAACGTTGCAGCTATTCGAAAAATGGGAAATAGACTTTGTGGGACCAATTAACCCACCAGCAAAGAGAACATGAGCAAGGTACATTATTACTGTGACAGAATACTTGACAAGATGGGTGGAAGCAACACGATTAAAGGATTGCAGTGCAGAAAAAACATCACATTTTCTATTTGAACAAGTAATCACTAGATTTGGTTGTCCAAGAATATTGATGAGCGACCAAGTCACACACTTCATTAACAACACTATTAAGGCTATGACTGAAGAATTTGAATTCCATCATCAAAAGAGCACACCATATCACCCACAGGTGAATGGAACAATAGAATAATTTAACAAAATCCTTGAGAATGAACTTACAAAGATCTGTAATGTCAACAAGGATGATTGGGACCTCAAAATACCAGCAGTATTGTATAAAAAACCACATGCAATAATTTGACAGGACACACACCATTCAAATTGGTATATGGCCAAGAAGCAGTGGTACCATTAGAATTTTTAGTACTCAGTCTGCATGTGGTAGCAATTACACACATGACAGAGGAAGGTGCAGTACATGAGAGACTAAATTAGTTAATGATAATGGAGGAAGATAGGATCCTAGTAGGGTTCCACCAACAATTTTAGAAGGTAAGGGACAAATCCTGGCATGATAAACACATCAAGAAGAAAACTTTCAAGGAAGGAGAATTAGTGTTGATGTATGACAATAATTCCATTCAGCATCCAGGAAAACTCAGAATAAACTGGTTAGGACCATACGAGGTAAAAAGTGTCATAGATGGGGGAGTTGTACAGTTGAAATACTAGGAGGCACGGAACTCAAAGGGATTATCAATGGGAGCTGACTGAAGTTCTACAAGGACAGTCGAACACCCACAACTTGAAAGTCACTGTGCAATAAAAAAAAAAAAAATAGAGGTATAGTGTGCCGAAAGGAGAAAGAGCACACACACTTAGGAATACAAACCCGACGAATACAAGGCCAACGGTTAGTTCAAAACAAAAAAAATCAGGAAAAATAAAGACGACAAAAGAAGTACTAAATGACGAAGGCATGAAGAATTGAATGTTGGAAAGGACCAATGGGACACTACATTAATCACGCCAACTGGAGACAGCGAGGGAGAGTAATGGAAAGTACGAAGGAATAGGAGGTTCATTGAATATGCCATAAAGGTATCGTATTCAACAAGCTTCATACAATGCCCATACAAAGCAAGGACACGGGAGCCAAAATCCTATTGCGAAATTAGAAGAGACAGAGAGCGATAGAGCATACGAAGCACAGAGAAAAGTTCGCAGAGGATGCAAAGGCCACTGAGCTCGGAGAATGACCAGATATCCCACCATGGTACCACCAAAACAAGAAGATCTGAGACAGACTTCCAGACACTCCAGAGTTAGGACTAGAGCACAAATAAAATCATAGGAAAGCGAACAACAGCTGCCAGAAGTTGTCAATGTAGACAAAATCCCATCACCGGATACAACACCAATGAACCCCACACCCATCGTGGAAGAAACCCAGTAGACAATACTAAAAGGCATGGACATGGATATACAAGAAGAGGGACAGGGCCAACAGAATGAATAACTAGGAAGCCAAGTGCAACCAGGAAACCCCGAAGAAGCCCCAAGAGTTAATGGGATGGCGCCAAATCCGGAAACAATAGCTGAGCCAGATGAATCACATACAGCCATGTTGGAACATCCACAGGAGGGAGCAATGGAAGATGTCATGAGCTAACCAGAACCATATGCTCAAGAATGACTGATGGAGGTCAGAACCTCGAGTCAGTCACCACCAAAAAAGGAGAAGCAGACAATGCCTAGTTCACCACACAAACAACCTGCCACAACAATTGTTTTGTCGTACATACTAGAAGGAGTACAGGTGAAAGAAGATTTGTTAGGGTATATAGAAAATTTCAAATAATCATACCATGATGTAATGGAAACGAACAATTTCTTGGAGTTTGTGAAGAAATCTTACCTACAGACTGTGGGTCTAGATATCTTTAGAGAATCGGTTAATCAACCACTCTAGTGGGCAGTAGGATTGGAAAAAAATGGGATTTTAGGTCTGCTAGAACTACCCCACTTTGGTAGAGAATAGTATGCAAGAAGTTGCATTAAGAAATTGATGGTGGTCNCACACATGGTGGAGATATATGGCTGAACAAACACATCTCTATAGATGTAGAGCTCATTGTGCACATCACAGGGTTGCCATCACAGGGCATGGATCCCGTGCAATTTCTCGACAATAAAAAAAAGGGAGAAATCACTCATGGAAGAGATGAAAAATAAATAGGTAATTAACAGAGGGACGCGTAGAATCATCATCAAACGAATCAATGACATCGCGACAAAAATGGCCAAAAATATCATGGCCTGCAAGCTTCTCAGAAAATGTCGCAAGGAGGAAGTCTCGGTCGGGGTTGTTGCAATTGTCACACAGTGTGCCGAGGGCACCACAGTCAGTTGAGCCCCTTATCTATTGAATCTATTTCTAGATGACTGCAAGGATGCACAAGATCTGGGAACATAGTTTCACTACTCATGGATGCTCAATCTGATAGCCATTATGGGATGGAAGGAACTAAAATATGCATTTTTCACCACCAGACCCAAACCCAATTATGGAGCGAGATACTCATCGCTCGGTGCCGCATCAGACGCCAAGCACAGGAATATGAACGCAGCTATATTCAAAGGATACCTTCATGACCTACAGGAGACCATCGCCAACCTATGGAGAATAACACCACAGGATGTTGCATACTATTGGGACATAGCTAACTTCAAGACCACTCGACATGCGATGTGGATCCAGGCACAGAAGGACCCCAACAAGAAATGGCTACAACTGCACTATTGTATCACAGAGGGTGACATAGAAATGGCTATCAAGGATTGGGAAGATGATTGGAGGATTCCAGTCATCACTCCAAACATACCTACAGGGGTAGAGGAAGAGGAGGCAAGTCAGGAACATACAAATGTCAAGGAGGAAGGGCAGGGAGAGACATAGCTCCAAGAAGTCCCAGTTCCCAAGAAACCAAGGACGGGCTAGACCAAGCCAAAGCAGACGAAAGGGGGGACATATAAGACAGGAACCCATAAGGGGAAGAACAATAATACACATGCACCCCAAGTACCACAGAAATAGGCCGAGGCAGCGCAGGGGACTATACCAAGTATTAATCCACAAGAGATAGGCCCAATTAAGAGACCATCTACTCAGATGGGGGGTGTGCAAAAGAATATGAAGGCGCATAGAACACCTCTAGAATATAAGATCACAAAGGATGATGCAGAAATGGTAGCCAAAATAGTCCAGGATCGCACATTCAAGGACTTTGAGAATGTTGCGCACCACAGGGACATAATTTAAGAAGAGATGGTAGACATGCGACAGCTTCTCAGGTAGATCAAGGAAGTGTAGGCAGCTGACAGTAGCATAGAAACAAGCCCATCAACAGCACATATAGGAGGATAACCTGAAGCAAGCAAGCTAGATATAGTCCAAACAATACCACAACCAAGTGCACCATTTCACATTACACACAGCATGTTGCGCATGGACGAGATCATGGGTCAGACACCCCTAAATTACTTAGCTCAATTGTAGTTGGTATTGTTGCGGATACCATCCAAGGCCCTATATAAATTGCAGGTTAACATAAAATAGTAAGTACAGTCTCGTGCAC
>JASDQU010274317.1:3448-15111 GCA_032191745.1 Picea mariana
ACCAAAAATTGTCTCCCACATGAAACTTGTGTGGTACCTAGTGTTTATCATGGCACTGTTTGTACTTGGCATTGGATTTCTGTAAAATCTCATGGACATATTGGAAGATGTGTTGAATCCTCTCAATGAATCTGGTGGCTTTGTCAGCCTCATAATGAACATGGGAATATTCTGCCTCTGTGGTTACAAGAGGTAGTGAAACATCAATGGGACCAAGGGTTGGAATTCCAGCCCTGCCTGAAATGGGCTATGGCTAGTGGAGCTATGGAGAGACATATTGTAGTTGTGATGAAAATAGGGAAGACCCTCATCCCATGTACGTGTATGTTGAGAGTTGTACATTCACATGATGTGCACAATCATCCAATTGATGACCTCTGTCTCACCATCGGTTTGGGGGTGGAAAGCAGTGGATTTAGTGAGCTTGTTGTCCAACAATGACCAGAGACTCGACCAAAATGTGCTAAGGAACTTGTTGTCCCGATTTGAGGTGATGGTATATGGTATCCCAAATTGTAACCACACCTGTTCGAAGAAGAGCTTGGTAGTATCTGTCGTTGTGATGCTCTTCTTACAAGATGTGCTAATGGTCATATTTGAAAACCAATCAACCACCACAAATACAAAATCATTATTGTTCTTGGTGGATGGAAGGCCAGACATGTAATCCATTGAGATGGATTCCCAAGGCCTCTTGGGAGTAGGAAGAGGGGTGTATAAACCTTGCTTCTTGATGGTTGGCTTGGCAATGTCACAGGTAGTGCAAGATCTGATATGCTTGCTGACATCTTCTCCAAGTTTGGGAGGATAAAAATGTTTTTGTAGAAAGGACATTGTTTTATCCATTCCAAAATGTCCTTCCATTTGACTATAGTGAGCCTCAAAAATCATCTTTGCATGCTCGCTTGTGAGAACATAGAGGTGGCCCAGATGATCCGGATTATTTTCGGCACGAAATGAGAGCGGAGATATAATAAAGCAATGCACATAGATATCTTGGATATTCAATAATATAATAGAAATGTATCATTGATGCAAACATAAACACATAGATACAATAATACACAATTTTGTATTAATGAGCAAAAAGGTACAAAGACTGTAAAAATACAGAGTGAAAGACTCGCTAGAATGGTGGCAGCTTATGTCTGAGAAGAGATGTGTCCTCTACTCGCATTCACAAGAAGACAATTTTACAATGAGGCTCCAAAGACCTTTTTATCATAAATAAAATACAAAACCCTAACCCCAAAAGATGAAAAGCCAACAATTTTGTGGACCCTGTTTTGGGTAGTTTGGTGTATCAACTTCTTGGGGGTGTAACTTTGGCATGTGATCTTTGTTTGGGGTGAATTGTATCTCGTTCAAAAGGTATCTTCGAGGAGATTCATTTCGAGGGCTCAATTAGAGCTATTTTCTATCCTTGAGAAGATCAATCCCAAAAGACCTTCATTTAGGCCCTCAAAATCGCCCTAAAAGTTAAAAACTGCTAAAAATAGCAAATTACCAAAATTACCAGAAAACTGTTTTGAGCCAGTTGAAAAAGGTGGGTGGCCACCGATATCCACTTGGATAAATCATCCATCCTTAGGAAGAAATGTTATCCATTGCGTTGAACAATCGGGGGAGAGGCAAAATCGATTGTTGAATCTGCATCTTGATGAGCTTCTTGCCTTGTTGGAGAAGTTGCACTACTTAGCTTGTTGAAGGTTATCAAGAACCTATGGTTGGAAGGGTTGGACCCTTTTAACCAGTCTGGCTACATGAGATGCCTGTGTGAAGAAGGAATTTTTGCGCTTTGCTGCAATCTTGTCAACTTGCTTCTGTTGGATAGAAGGTGCTTGGTCTGAGACTATAGTGGTTGAAATATCCTTATGTTCACCTTTCGAACAGATTGTGAAGAAGATGAATTTTGTAGTATGAGGTACTTCCTTGCGACATTTTTTAGTTGGGGTAATAGTTGGAACTACCTCTGGTATTCTATAGAGATGACCACCCAAAATAACAATGAAACTATGGGGTCGAGACTCATAAACAACATGTCGCTTCCACATATATGGCTGGCCCAAGAGAACATCATAGAAATCTAGTGGAGAAACATTACATAATACCTCATCCTTGAAGGGATGGATGTCGTATGACAGTCGACACTACTAGCTGAAACGAAGATCTCATCCCTGGTGAGGCCACCCGATGTAGTATGGTTGCGGGTGTGGTGTTGTCGAAAATCCCAACTGTTTGACGACGTCTACTGAGATGAGGTTCTTCTGGCTTCTGCTATCAACAATAAAATGCAGTGGGGTCCACTTCACCCACATCTGTGAATGAAAAAGGTGCTCCCCCTCTTCAGGATCTGTTGGTTCTTTTGATTGAATTGTTGCAGTTGCGACAATAGCAGTGGGGTATGCATCGATGATCTGTATTTTATGAGTATTTTTAGAATCATATTATGAATCAAGGTTCACCTCCTTGTCTTTGATATTGGCCACCAATGACTATTTTGAGAGACATTCATCGGTGTTGTGCCAGGGGATTTTCTGGAAATCACACCATTTTCCAGTTTCCTTCTTCGTCTTCCCGTGACCCTTATTTTCCTATGACTTAGACTGGTTTTCAGGAAGCTATTTGTTAGGGCCGTCTTTCTCATACTTTTTTTGTTGCATATTTGCAGATTTGAACTCCCATTTTTTCTGGTGCCTAAATTTTTTCTCTATTTTAACAACATATCGATACGCAACACCGAGTGATGAGATATCCAGAAAATCCATTTCAGTTTGGATGTATCTAGGTAGAGCCCCATGGTATGTCAAAACCAAATGTCGCTCGGAGTATTTCATATCTAGATTGGTGTGCAAGGTATGGAAGGTATTGGTGAACTCCTCCAATGCTTGGCCCCTCTCTTGTGGCAATGTGGTCCATCTCATGTACTGGTTTTCATAGTTTCCAACAAGGTAATATTGTTCCTTGACTGTGTCCACAAAACAATCCAAGTGGGATCAGCTCCATACATTCCAGACTTCTCTGTGGAAATTTGGTCCCAGTACATTTCCCACCAATGTTTGACATGGGGGAGATCCTTAAGGAGTGCGAAGGTGATCTTTTCCCTGTCAGAAAAATAGTGAACAGAGAAATAACCTTCTAGTAGATTTAACCATTTGTCTAGGGCATCTACATCTATCTGACCTTCAAATATGGGAATATCAAAATTAACATGTAGCTTGAAAGGCGAGGTGCCTGCAAAGTGGCCTCTTGATGAATATGTGCATGTTTTTATCAATAGACATTGAACGATGTGGGGAAAATTATCCATCATTCCACCCTCTGTCGTGTGAGAGCTTGCTCAAGAAACATATTAATAGAATCTTCTTCTCCGTCATTTTTATTTTCTTCCACCATGAAGGTTTTCTTAGTCATATGAGAGCAATTGTACTCAAGAGAGACAAGATCGAGACCAAACTTTCTATACTCAGACCTCGTCGGGGACATGCACTAAAAAACGATCAAGAGCAACCTACTCTGATACCATTGATCTAGATTATTTTTGGCATAAAATGAGAGAGGAGATATAATAAAGAAATGTACAAAGATATCTCATATATTCAATAATATAAAAAAAATGTATCATAGATGCAAACATAAACACATAGATACAATAATACACAATTTTTTTATTAATGAGCGAAAATGTACAAAGACTGTAAAAATACAGAGTGAATGACTCGCTAGAATGGTGGAAGCTTATTTCTGAGACGAGATATGTCCGCTTCTCACATTCGAAAGAAGATGATTTTACAATGAGGCTCCAAATTCATTTTTATCATAAATAAAATCCAAAACCCTAACCCCGAAAGATGAAAATCCAACAGTTTTGTGGACCCCGTTTTGGGTAGTTTGGTGTATCAACTTCCCGGGGGCATAACTTTGGCATACGATCTTCGTTTCGGGCGCACGATATCTCATTGGAAAGTTATAATAGAGGAGATTCATTTTGGGGGCTCAATTAGAGCCTTTGACTATCATTGAGAATCTTGATCCCAAAAAACCTTCATTTAGACCCTCAAAATGTGCCCGAAAGTTAAACACTGCTAAAAATAGTAAATTGCCAAAATTACCAGAAAACTGTTTTGAGCCAGTTGGAAAAGGTGGGTGGCCACCGATATCCACCTAGATAAATCCTACCTCCTTAGGAAGCAATGGTATCCATTCCATTGAGTGCTCGGGGGAGAGGGAAGAGGGTTTGTTGAATCTTCATCTTGATGAGCTGCTTTCCTTGTTGGAGAAGTTGTGTTGCTTAGCTTGTTGAAGGTTGTCACAAACCTGTGGCTGGAAGGGTTTGACCCTTTTTACCAGTCTGGCTACATGAGATGCTTGTGTGAAGAAGGAATTTTTGTGATTTGTTGCAATCTTGTCAACCTGCTTCTGTTGGATGAAAGGTGCTTGGTCTGAGACTGTATTGGTTGCAATATCCTTATGTTCACTTTTCAAACAAATTGTGAAGAAACTGAATTTTTTAGTATGAGATACTACCTTGCGACATTGTTTAGGTGGGATAGTAGTTGGAACTACCTCTGGTATTTTGTAGAGATGACTCCCCAAAATAAAAATGACACTATGGTGTCGAGATTCATAAACAACATAGAACTTCCACATATATGACTAGCCCAAGAGAACATCACATACTTCCAGTGGAGAAACATCACATAATACCTCATTCTTTAAGGTCAGGATGTCGTATGACAATCAAAAATGTTGGCTAACACATAGATCTCATCCTTGGTGAAGCCACTCAATGTTGTATGTCTGCATGTGTGGTTTTGTTGATAATCCCAATTGTTTGACGACCTCTACTGAGATGAGCTTCTTCTAGCTTCCGCTATCAATAATAAAATGCATTCAGATCCCCTTCACCCACATCTATGAATGAAAAAGGTGCTCCCCCTCTTCAAGATCTATTGGTTCTTCTAGTTGAATTGTTGGGGTCGCGACAATAGCAATGGGGTCTGCGTCGATGATCTGTCGTTTACTAGTATTTTCAGAATTATATTATGAATCAAGGTTTTACTCCTTGTCTTTGATCTCAGCCACTAATGACTATTTTGAGTGACATTCATCGGTTTTTTTCCAGGGGATTTTGTGGAAATCACACCATTTTCTAGTTTCCTTCGTCTTCCCATGACCCTTCTTTTCCTGTGGCTTAGACTGGTTTTCAGGAAGCTGTTTGTTAAGGTTGTATTTCTCATACTTTGGTTGTTGCATATTTGCAGATCCAAACTCCCATTTTTTCCGGTGCCTAAATTTATGCTCTGTTTTAACATCATATCGATACGCAGCACCGAGTGATGAGATATCCAGAAAATCCATTTCAGTTTAGATTTATCGGTGTAGAGCCCCGTGGTATTTTAGAACCAAACTTTAGTCGGATTCTTTGATACCCACCTTGGTGTGCAAGATATGGAAGGTATTGGTGAACTCTGACACTTCTTAGCCCCTCTTTTTTCATAGTTTGTTCCATCTCATGTACTTTTCTTCATAGTTTCCAACAGGGTAATAGATTTCCTTGACCGCATCCACAAAAAAATCCCAAGTGGGATCGGCCCCATACATTCCATACTCCTCTGTGGAACTTTTCTCCCAGTACATTTACCACCAATGTTTTACACAGGGGAGAGCCTTAAGGAGTGAGAAGGTGATCTTTTACCTTTCATAAAAATGGTGAACACACAAATAACCTTCTAGTAGATTTAACCATTTGTCTAGGGCATCCGCATCTATCTAACCTTCAAATATGGGAATATCAAAATTAACCTGTACCTTGAAAGGTGAGGTGTCTCCAAAGTGGCCTCTTGATGAATACACTCATGTTTTTATCCATAGGCATTGAAGGATGTGGGAAAAATTCTCCATCATTTCATCCCTCTTTCGCATGAGAGCTTGCTCAAGCAACAGATTAATAAAATCGTCTACTTCGTCACTTTTCTTTTCTTCCACCATGGAGGGTTTTTTGGGTTTATTAGAGTTATTTTCCTCAAGAGATACAAGATCAAGACCTAAATTTCTATACTTGGACCTCGTCAGGGACACGCACTAAAAAACGATCAAGAGCATCCTACTCTGATACCACTGATCCAGATGATTTTCGGCACAAAATGAGAGAAGAGATATAATAAAGCAATGTACAGAGATATCTCATATATTAAATAATATAACATAAATGTATCATAGATGCAAACATAAAAACATAGATACAGTAATACACAATTTTCTATTAATGAGCGAAAATGTACAAAGACTGTAAAAATACAGAGTGAAAGATTCGCTAGAGTGGTGACAGCTTATCTCTGAGAAGAGATGTGTCCTCTACTCGCATTCACAAGAAGATGCTTTTACAATTAGACTCCAAAGGTCTTTTTATCATAAAGAAAATCCAAAACCCTAAAACCGGAAGATGAAAAGCCAATAGTTTTGTGGACCTTGTTTTGGGTAGTTTGGTGTATCAACTTCCCGGGGGCGTAACTTTGGCATACAATCTTTGTTTGGGGAGAACAATAGCTCGTTGGAAAGGTATCATGGAGGAGATTAATTTTGGGTGCTCAATTAGAGCCTTCAACTATAATTGAGAAACTTTATCATGAAAAACATTCATTTAGGCCCTCAAAATGGCCCCGGAAGTTAAAAACTGCTAAAAATAGTAAATTACGAAAATTACCAGAAAACTATTTTGAGCTAGTTGGAAAAGGTGGGTGGCCACCAATATCCACCTGGATCACTATATGGCATAACATTCCATCCTGTATGTGGAAATTTGTGACATTATCTCTTGTACCGAAGAGCTGATAGGTGGTGATGAATTCAGGGTCACGTTGATAAAGTTGGGGCCACTCAGATGCCTCATGCCCACTAGAATGGAGCATCATGATGAGTGTAGAAATGAGAGGGGGAATGAGGTAGTCAATGACATTATTTGTGCTCCCTTTTTTGTACTTGATGTCGATATGGAACTATTGTAGGTATGTGGACCAATTTTGATGATGATCATTCTGCAATTTCCCCTGTGTCTATATGAACTACATAGGCTTGTGATTAGTGTGGATGATTGTCTCCTTTCCCATAATGTAATGTTTCCATTGACGACATGATTTCAAAATAAAATACATTTATTTTTCATAGGTGGCATATTTTCAAATCATATATGAGAGTGTCTCACTATGGTATGCTACTAGATGACCATGCTGAGTGATAATTGTGCCTACAACATAGTTAGAGGCATCAATCTCAATCTTGAACGATTGTTGTTGATCAGGCAAGGAGAGTACTAGAGTTGAGCACAAGCGATGCTTAAGATCATCAAATTCTTTTTGTTGTTCCTTTTCCCATGCAAATTGTTCCTTTCCACCTCCCTTGGTTACTTGGATGAGGGCCAATGCAATATGGGATAATCTCAGCATGAACCTTCGGTAGAAGTTGGAAAGTCCCAAGAAGCTCTTAAGTTCAGTTATTGTGGTTGGGGTTGGCCAATCATGAATGAATTGGATCTTAGTTGGATCCAAATGTACCACATGTTCAACAACAATGTATCCCAAGTATTTGACCATGTTCATGAAAAAGGAACATTTTTCCAAGTTGGCATATAGCTTGTGTTGCCGCAGAGTGGCCAAAACCTATTGAATATGTTACATGTTCTCCTCCCAAGTTCTGTTGAAGATGAGAATTTCATCCATATATACCACCACAAAAGAGTTGGTGAAAGGTCTCAATACATCATCCATCAATCTCATGAAAGTTGTTGGTACATTTGTTAAGCCAAAGGGCATGACTAGCAATTCAAAGAGACCTTATTTAGATTTGAAAGTTGTGTTCCATACATTAGTTGGTTCAATGGGAACCTAGTGGTATCCATAATTTAGGTCAATGTTAATGAAGAAATTTCCCCCCTTGATTTGGTCAAGAAGGTCATCAATTCGAGGAATTGGGTACTAGTTCCTGACTATGATTTTGTTTAATTATTTGTAATCAATGTAGAGCCGCTAGGTCCTGTATTTCTTCTACACCCGCACAATCAGGCTTCTGCAAGATGAGGAGATGGATTAGATGTGCCCCCTTTGAAGCATCTCTTGGATCTGTAGCTTGATTTCATCATTTTCCATTAGCAAGCAACGATTGACTGGTCCATTAGGCATCGGTGCACCGGGGGTTATATCAATTGGATGATTGATTTGGTAGTGCGTCGGTACCCTGGTGGGTGAGGATAATATGTCTCTGTACTCTTCCACGACCCCATCCACTTGATTCTGCTGCAAAGAGAGGCTCTGTGTAGAGGTCACAGATGTGTAAGAGACCTTATTCTTACTGTGACCATAGATCAAAGACAAGACAAACTTCCTAGTCTGTGAAATGAACTTACTACATGGCTTAGAAAATATTAAAGAAATAACGGTGGGTGGCGCTACCTTTGGTATCCTATATAATTGTCTACCCAAAGTAATAACAAAACTATGAGTTCTAGACTCATACACAACGTGTTTCTTCCACAAATATGGATGGCCTAAAATAACATCACAAACTTCAAGGGGATCAATGTCAAAAAATACCTTATCTTTGAAGGGCTTGATGTTGTAGGGAAGTCGATACTATTGGTTGACGTGGAGATATCATCCTTAGTGAAGCTAGCTGATGGTGTAGGACTATGGGTGCAATGTTATCATCGGGTCCAACCACTTGAAGACCTCTACTAAAATCAAGTTCTTCTAACTACCGCTATCGACAATGAAATGCAACAGAGTTCCCTTTACCCACATATGTGAGTGAAAGAGGCATTCCCCTTCCTATGGTTTTTCTATTTCACTTGGTTTGACTTTGGTAGTAGCAACAGTGGCACTAGATTCAGCATCAATGATCCACTTCCCACTTTCTGTATTTGATTTAGAGCCAGAATCTTCCTCTGACTTGGAAGCTTTCAAATCAGCCACCAATGACTTCTTTGAGTGACATTATTCGGTGTTGTGCCAAGCGCTTTTATGGTATTCACACCATTTCCCCATGTCCTTATTCAAATTCTCCTTACCCTTCTTAGGTTGTGGCTTGGACTGGTTGTCCTAAGAGACACTATCTTTTCTCTATCCCTTGTTTTGTGGGTTGGGGCTGCCTTTTCCCTACTTCGTCTATGAGGAGTTTGCAGATCCAAACTCTCGCCTCTTCTACTTAAATTTCTTCTTGATATTGACAACACATATATAAGACACACCTAATGATGCGATGTCTAGAAAATCCATTTATATTTGAATGTATATATGCAGACAACCACAATATTTGATAACCTGATGTTGTTTAGAGTCTTTGATACCTAATTTGGTGGACAAGGTATAGGAAATATTTATTGAAATCTGGTACTATCTAGTCCCTTTCCTGACGCAACATGGTCCATCTTGTGTACTGATCCTCGTAGCTTCCAACAAGGTATTATTGTTCTTTAATGGAATCCATGAAGGAATTCCATGTGGGGGAGACCGCAAATCTTGCAGATTCCTTTATTCCCCTTTTCTTAGAGTAATTATCCCACTAGTCCTTAACATGAGGGATGACCTTGAGGAGTGAAAAGGTAATATTTCAGTCCTTAACTTCCCAAGTGTTGGTTGTGGAGCCTGATTATATTTCTATTTCATAGATATTTGTTTTCATATGTGTTTATACACCATGAAGACTTTACACCCCTCCACATGGGGGGGCTTTCCCCCCTGCGAGGTCTGGGGCAAGTGGGTCTCTAGTGGGGGTTCGGGGGCTTCGCCCCCAAAGAAAAATTTTCCTTGTAAATGTATATTGTAATTTCATAGTAAATATGGACCGTTCATTATAAGGTCGCATATATGCCGATAGAAGTTATGTTAGGGTTCTTTTCCCTAGAAGGAAACCATCTTTTATGAGGGAATTGTATTACATCTATGTATCATTGTGAATATTGTATTCTGAGAGAGGAGACTGTGAGAGAAATAAGAGGAAGTTACACAGGTGTGTTGTAGGTTGTATCCCTTCACTTCCTGGACAATAAAAAGGAAGGACCTGGCAATTTCTATGGTGGACGTACACCACACCGAGTGAACCATGTATATATGTGTCTCTATTGTATTGTGTATCTTCTGTGTTTTATTTTCGCATTTTTTTTTATTTCTCCGTGATCCTGGTTTTCTAACACCGAGGTCATAACTTTTGCATATGGCCTCCATTTTAGGTTCATCTTTGATGATCTGCTTCCCACTTTCTGGATTTGAGTTAGAGTCAGAATATTCCTCTGACTCAAAAGCTTTCAACTCGGCCACCGGTTACTTCCTGGAGTGACATTCTTCAGTGTTGTTCCAAGGGATTTTATGGTATTCACACCATTTCCCCATGTCCTTATTCAAATTCTCATTACCCTTCTTAGGTTGTGGCATGGATTGGTTTTCCTGAGAGAAACCATCTTTTCTCTATCCCTTTTTTCTGTGGGCTGGGGTCGCATTTTCCCTACTTCGATTGTGAGGAATTTGCATATCCAAACTCTTTCCTCTTCTACTTAAATTTATGCTCGATCTTGACAACATAACTATAAGCCACACCTAATGATGTGATGTCCAAAAAATCCATTTCTATTTGAATGTATCTATGCATACAACCGTGGTATTTGAGCACCTGATGTTGTTCAGAATCTTTGATACCTAATTTGGTGTGCAGGGTATGGAAAGTATTGGTGAAATCTGGTACTGTCTAGTCCCTTTCCTAATGCAGCATGGTCCATCTTGTGTATAGGTCCTCGTAGCTTCCAACATGGTAGTATTGTTATTTAATGGCATCCCCGAAGGAATCCCATGTGGGGGAGACCGAAAATATTTCATATTCCTCTATGGCCCTTTTCTTAGAGTAATTATCCCACCAATCCTTAACATGGGGGACAACCTTGAGGAGAGAAAAAGTAATATTTTCCTTGTCGAAAAAATTGTGGACCAAAAAATACCCTTTGAGCATATTCAACCATTTATCTGCGACATTCACATCTACCAGTCCTTCAGATAATGGAATATCAAAATTTACTTGTACCTTGAAGGGTGTTTCATGACCGCTTGATGAAGATGTGTCTCCTGTGGACAATATTCGAAGGATCTATGCAAATTTTTCCATCATTGCATTCCTTTGTCACGCAAGGGATTCCTCGAGCAACATTTTAAAAGGATCTCCTACTCCATCATATTTCTTCTCGTTCCCCATGGGGTTTTTTCGAGATCAGCATGGCCGATATTGCAAAGGCTAGATTGGTTTTAGTCCCAACCTATTATACCCAAATCTTGTCGAGGACATGCACGAAGAAAACAAAATGAAGAGAAGACCTCTCTAATACCACTGATCCATATTTATGAGTGGAATGAAAGGAATACCAAATTGAACAAAATAACACAGAGATACATATAACAACAATAGATATCTAGTGAACAATAACTTCTATTGAATAAATAAAATAAGAAGAAACTATAAAACTATAGAACTGAAAACAACTTGCTTGAATGGTAGAAGTTATCTCTAAGAAGAAATATGGCTACTACACACATCCATCTAAGTGTAACGACCCCCTTCGTTACGTCTATGAATGGCGAAGTGCAATAGGAAATAACAAATAAGAAATTAACAACATCACCTAATAC
>JASDQU010274319.1:0-15111 GCA_032191745.1 Picea mariana
TATTTTCCATCTTACTAAGGGTCAAATTGTTGGTTAGTTTTTCTTCTAGCTCTTCAATCCTATCTCTTGAGTTGTGATTTTCTTCAACCCCTCCTTCTTGGGTTGATTGTTTATGTTTTTCCATTTCTTGAATTCTATCCTTCATTGTCTTCAATTTACTCTTAAACCCTAAGAATATATCCTCTATTTGAATTTGAATGGTATCTTTAATTTTTTTATCAATCATTGCCTCTAGCTCTATTTGGAGTTTTACGTCTCTTTCTTCACTCCTTTTTTCTAATGTTTCTAACTCTATTTGGATTTTGGCATCTCTCTCTTTTCTTTTTTCTAATGTTTCTAACTCTATTTAGATTTTGGCATCTCTCTCTTCTCTTTTTTTTCTACTGATTCCATATAATCCTAAAGGATCTCTAGGGTGATTTTGGGGGGCCTCCCCTTGTTAGGCTGAGTTTTTGGAATAGGTGGTGGAGTGCTCATATTAAAAAGAAGAGAAAAAAAGATGTAACAATTATTATTATGGATTGACTTTATCTCTCAAATCAACTTTTACTTTTGAAACTTAAAATAAATAAAATATATTTAAATCTCTTTACATAAAATTTAAAATTGAATCAAAGTCAAAAGTTACTCACCTCATTTCATATGTCCAAATGCTCAACCCTTTGAAGAAGCCAAAAACAATTTCTAAAAGCTGCAGAGAAGTCCAGATAAACTACAGAGATTATTCTGGATAAAAAGGTAAAATCTACAGAGATTGCATAGATATAATTTCAAAACCACAGGGAACTAGTATGCACATTCCAAACCTTGGAGAAATATTAATTTCAAAACCGCAAAGTAGTATTCCTTCAAAACTGCAGAGTAATATTATTTCCGTTCAAAACCATAGAGAAATATTATTCCATTCCCATTCATTTTTATCAACTTGTTCCTATTAAATAATTTTTATTTTTTTTCAAATAAAACTATAAAATTAAAAAATAATGGTTATATTATTAAAAAAAAAATCATATTATTTTCAATATTATTAGAAGGAGGTTAAATATCACTCTCTCTATGGAATATTTATAATGATGATGATGATGATGATGATGATTAATGTCCACTAAGATCTAATTGGTCTATCGGACCTTAAGAGGGTAAGTGATTACTTGTGATCCATTGAAACTTATGACAGTAGCAGCATTTGAAAACATAATTGCTCAGTTGAACTAAATACAAATACATCAATGAAAATCCAAAATTGAGAGAGCTGCCCTCCACAGCACTAGCCGACCACGTGGAAGTCGGCCATCTCCTCCACACACTTCCCCAAGATTCACATAAACCATATACCAATTAAAATACATATAATATGTAGATAAGTATATAATAAAGACATTTCACACATAATGAACTATATTATGTATTTTTCTAGCTGAAAATTGCACAATTATATTTAAGGTATATAATTTTTACAAAACTGAAACAGGTACAAATACAAATATCTTGACCTGTCACTTTGTTCTATAATCTTAAAACAAAGACTATTATGTTACAACCAATAAGCCTTCTTTCATAAACTTGCAAACTACATCCAGA
This sequence comes from Picea mariana, assembly GCA_032191745.1. Lineage (NCBI taxonomy): Eukaryota > Viridiplantae > Streptophyta > Pinopsida > Pinales > Pinaceae > Picea > Picea mariana. The sequence continues at coordinate 1,582 of JASDQU010274319.1, forward strand.
AAATAGTTAATATTTGCCAAATCTTCCAAAAATATAATAGACTCAAAAATATAATAGACTCAATGCTGATATTCCTCGAACTGTATGATAATAGGACTACTCCTTGCAAAAAAAACTGAAAAACAAAGATTACTTTCCATATGTTCAGTGCATTTTCTTAATAAATATTTATAAGCCGAAGAGGACCGGCCGAGTCTCCAGTCCACAATTGGAGGGTTATGATACCTTCAGGAACTAATAAAGCCTTCTTGAGAGCCGATCCACTTCCGAGTTGAATTCCCTAAATATGTGAAAGAACTGGACATCCGAGAATTTGCTCACCAAACTAATAGCCCTTTGTTTCCAGCCTATTTCTAAGAGGAGGAAGGGATAGGGCGTATTTCCTTTAATAGGCTTGTATCTAAGAGGAGGATGGGATAGGGCGTATTTCCTTTAATTTTGAGATTATAGGTTATGAAATTATTTTGTATTTGTTCATATTTATCCATGATTCACGAGAGATACTACAGCCCCAGACTTCACATCCATAAATAATAAAAAGTGTAACAAGAGTCTCAAAGAGGAGTTTATTCTTATCGTAAGTCCAAAGTTAACGACTATACCAGTGAGAGTAGGGAAAACAAGGAGGATGATAATAATATATTTTATATGTTATTCTACATCCATAGAAAGGGCATCACATGTGACTTACAAGGAATTGAACTTTGGTGTAGATGATAATAATCATTCCTCCCAACCACCCAAGCTACATCTAAATAATAATATATAATATATTTGATTTTATTATTAAACAAATATCATTAACACGTACCTTTATATTAATATGAGTAAAATATCTCATTCTACAAAATACTACTGTGAGAATTGTTATCGATCTGTATGTTTATAGGGATGCCAAACTAAAACAAGACTAAATCTTGAAAAATTACGATGCAATCAGAATCAATAAAAAAGGAATCACTATAAACTATACTAACATTAGCATGTCTATCCTAATAATCTAGGCTATCATAATGTTTTTTTGTTTGTTAGTTTGTCCATGACATGTGGAAGTAACCCATGGCTAAGAAACTGTGACTCAGGGGCATTTAAGTTGTCAAAATCACCTGGGGATTGCACCTAGCCTAAGCCACACCAACCCTTAACATGGATGGATTTTTTGTCCCCGCAGGCTTCGAACCAGTGACTTTAACATCACAGAGCGTCTTAACAGCACACTCTGTCACCGACTGTCCTACACCTCAGGGACTAGGCTATCATAATATAACATAATAGTAGTCTCAAATATACAGGGTACATATAGAATACCTTATTGTTGAACAACATGTTCTCCAACCTTGCCCTTGTCATCTTTGTCTTTTTCTTCCATGCCATGTAGTTCTTGAGGAAGGAGTGATTACAATTGGCACAAATCATAGTTTTTCTTGGAGAGATACTTGGAAAGAGGTGTGTGGGTTAGTTCTACAAATGATAGTATAGTAATGATTGGTTCTTTAAACATATTTTCGGCATCTAGAATTGTTGTCGTGAAATATCTAATGTGACACATCATGTCCAAAGTGCTTTGATATAGGGTGCACCCTCCTCTATTATTCTTAATATCATTCAATGTAATCTTAGAGGGAGAGATGCCTTCCATCCCCTCTCCTTTATCCTCCAACCAAGCCTCATAATTTAACATAGCCACCTCCCTATATGTTTCCTTTTAGTTTCATTTTAATGATGAATGCAGGTGTTTATTGCATGCTTCAAAGTAAGGAGGAATATCATTCCCAGAAGATACCTCCTCACTGTCTTCATCACTATATTTTTCATTGTCTTAGATTTGGAAAACCCTTCATTTTATAGGGTGACCCATAGGCATGTGACCTTCAATCCTTTGAATATGGAGAATGCGGACAAAATAATTCTTTTGCTCCCCCTCTTGAAGCTCCAAGATCTCCTATATTAGGATTGGGATGCACCCGTCCATGGATATGGGAAGTCAAGAAACAATAATTACCTCCTAGAGAGAGAAAGAAGCCAACATTAGAGAAGCAAAAAATTGAAGGATTAAATTAATATATCCCATAGAACGTAAATGTTATAAAACTAGCACCGTAGAGCAATAAAATAAAACAAATGTGGAAATAAAACACAGAAGATACACAATATAATAAAGACACACATATATGTGGTTCACCTAGTGTGGCCTACATCCACGAGAGAAATTTCCAGGTCCTTTCTTTATTATTATCCGACAAATGAAGGGATACAACCTACAACAAACCCACTATAATTATGTTATAACATATATGTTATATGTTATAACATATATGATATATGTTATATCATATATCATATATGTTATAATATATCTGATATATGTTATAACTTCATATTCTTTCTCTCATAATCTCCTCTCTCTGAATAAAATATTCACTCTCATACAAAGATGAAATGCAAAATACCCTCATACAGAAATTGGGTTGCCTTTTTGGGCCTAAAACCCTAAAATAATTTATATTATCAAATCTGCGAACTTATAATGAACAGTCCGTATTGACAAATAAATTACAATATTTTACAAAGAGATTTTCCCAAAATTTTCCTCAGGAACTCCAACCCCAAACTCTCGGATGGGGGCCCGCTGGCCCACATGCCCCCCATATAGGGGGGTAGTACCCCCTTCATTTGGGAGCTAGCTCTTGAACCACTCAAAGAAGGTGGATAGGCATCCTTGCATATGAATTAGGAAGACAATCAAGCTCGACAACCAACAATATATGAATGCAAACCAAAAAGAAACATTTACCAATTCCTATATGAGCATGAATGTAGAGAGAGGGGCCACCTTTTTTGGACTCTTTAGTAGGTATTTTGTTTCTTACTAGCATGTAGGGCATGACCATTTTTTCCTCCACATTGCATTTATCTATATCACTCACATACCTGCGATAGGATGCACTCCATTCGTTTACGAATTCATATCTTCCAACTTCTTTAAATATGTCGTTTACATATGGTAGAACTTCCCTCTTCATGGGTGTCCTAGTTAGTACCTTATTGGACCTTTTGACACCTATGTTGTAGTCTTCTTGTAGGCTTGAAAACCCTCTTTAGTCTAGCCATGTCTTTGAGTTGAAGCCTCATGAGTTCTTCTCAATCTCTTTCTGGCTAATGTACCTACAGGGCTTCCAAAGTTTTTTTGAGTTGTAATTGCATTTCATATTAACCGCTCGTGCTTCTAGGCCTAATTTTGGCTTCAACTTTTCATTATTGAACCATTTATTTATGCATTCCTATTAGTTGTGTGCCTTGCAATTTATTCATTTGTGATTTGACACCTTAAGCCTAGAGGAAACATTCCCCAAGTGTCCTTATCCTACATATACTTCCTTTCATTGAGGATAGGTATGATCCTTGCGCCTTGGAACTGGTTTTCTTTCCTGCAACAATCGTTTCCTCCACTGTACTATAGCATTTTTTATTATTTTTCTGGCTTTAATAATATTTAAAAAACAACAAACAAAAAAAAACCAAAAAAGAAAGGGGGTAAGCGTCTATCTCTTTTGCTGGCAACAATCTTATCACCCTTGAAAAAAATATAATCTTGAGTCAGTATGTAAGTATTTTTAGTTTAATATATCTTTAGGATAATTTATCTCATTACTGAAAACAATCTCTCCTAGTTGGTTATTCTTCCAACCATATAGAGCATTTTTGGATGCCCTTTGTATCACAAAAGTATCCCAATTTACAGTCATATTTATTAAGTCACATAATATGTCATTCTTTATTTCAAGGGAAGTTTCATCCTGAGTTGGCCACTCTACAGTTAATATCTGACCTTGTATGTCGACCTTCATGAGTTACTCAAGTTTGTCTCATTATCATAAGTATCTTTGTTCTCTACTCATGCTAGTATAGAATTTCCCCATTGACCTCTTGTTGGAAGGTCTCCTCTTATCGACTCTGACACATTGCTCTGAGAGTATGAACTAGAGTAGCACCCTCAGCCTATTTATATTATTGATAGGTGACCTTGTGCTCAACAGATGAAAACACATCATTGGTCAATGACTGAGTGGTTTCCCTTGTGTTCGACGTCAACAACAATCACCAGACATAGTGATTCATGTGGTATGTTGGTTTCCATTTGACCCTATTGGTGACTTCCTTGTCTTTGTCAATAGTCTTCATCATTGGATACTATTTAGAGAGTCTCTATCATGCACTATTTCCATTTAGTGCATTCCCAAGTTGTACCTCAGTGTGGTCCTTACAATATGTTTGTCTGAGTCCTTCCAAATCTTTGGCCTTCTGCTACGCCTCGTGTTGAATGATGGAGAATGCCTTAATGCCTTCCTTTTAGTGGATCTCTTCTGATTGACTTCACCACATATTTCTCCCTTGCTATTGACATTGGGAATAAACCAATGTCCCCTCATCGATAGATTCTGCCAAGTATTCAACATCAACCCATTTATTCACACTTGTTAGATTGTACCATAGAACCTTGACACCCATTATCATCATCGGTGGGTTGTATCACATTTGTTAACAATATACATCGATGACCGATAATCAAATGGTGTCTCACTGTGTTCAACCCTCACACATCTATTCACATAGTGTAGACTCGTACCACAATGGATTGTTTTGAAGACTTTGGGTGACGTATGAGCATCACATTTTTTGTGCTCCTACCCGACCTATATTGTACCACCCCATAGAAATTGGTACATATAGAGGATCAATTTTTTCACTACATCGGTCCCAGATATCCTATGTTTTTTAATTTCGAGACATAGCTTCATTTTGTTTCTATTTGTGGCTATGATCTACGTTCACATGTATCCATTCTGTATTCCTCGTGTCCATGCTTGCTACTTTATATATATCACATGGATCGACTATGTATTTTTCATGGCCATGGAAATTAGTCATACTTCCATATATTCCATGCATCTGCAGTATATTTGATTTGGTTTCCTTGTTTACATAACTTGTGAGCATGGTTATGCCTGACTTGAGATAGATAATACCCTTACTTTATTTTGGCTGACAATTTATGTTTTCGGATCAGTTATCTCTGGAATCTTCATGTATCATTTGAATGCATCCTCGCTTCTCGGATTTATAATGTATTTCAGACATCACTTTCCTTTTTAACCTCACACATTAGACGACATATGTTATATCACAAATTGCCACATCTATGCATTTGTGACATGGACCAACCTTTTTCCCTAGCTTGCTAATCAAAATCCTAACCTCCCTCATCAAATTCACATAAAAAACATAAACTGTTCTTATATATGTGGTTTTCCTTTCTGCAACATGCATACATTTGCAGCTTTACATCTTGTAACCCGTGGATTCCATAAAAAAATCTAAAAAATAAAATAATTCCACATTTTCAGGCAGGGATTTCGGTTGGGCTCATTTCCCAACCTCCCTGGGACTGTACCAAACATAATTCAACCTCCTTAACCTGTAAAGGGTGGTATAAATGCACCATTGACGGCATGGATGAAAGGAATAACTGAGGTGCAAGTTCATGCCTTTAAAATGTTTAGCAAGCTTCCCTATACCCCTTCATTCTCTGAGTAGCATCCCATACATGGAATCTCCTTTTCCAGTGTTCCTTCCTTCTCTTTATAACTACAGAGTGTATTCCTATCCATGTTGAGTTATCCAAGGATGATACTCCCTATTTAGTTGATTATTTAAGGTCTTTGAAGGAACCCATGGAAGTTGGCTTTGAACCAGTATCGAAGATTGAATCAGTTTGTAACTACCTTACTCGCATTGTTTCTAATAGAAGAGTTCTCTTTCCCTCCTATTGTGTATTTATTGGTTCATTGTGATTTCATATGCCAATTTCTTTACTATATATTTGAATCTATGCACATGATATATTCTATTTGAATATATAACTACCTTGTAGCAGCCTCTTCTTGGTTTCCTATTAGAGGATAGTTTTGGCTGAGATTAGGAGAGATTTAGGAAGAGAGAGCAGGGATCAACATGAAACAAAGGATCGAAGGTGTGAGGCATTTCCTTATTTATTTCTCTCTCTCTATCCTTATAAAAAGTAGATAATTCTTTTATGCATTGATATAGATGATTATAGGTTCTATCTTTTGAATTTGGTCTTGCTCTATTGTGACTTGACCCAAGGTCACGGGGGAAATATCCTTAAACACCAATATAGGAAACTTAAACTATGAAAATTTTTAGATTGCTCATTTCATTGTAGTTGATGCTGCACCATCCCCACTCAACCATAGAGAATGTTGTATTGTTTCCTTCCTCAAGTTAGAAATCATTGAACAACCAACTTCCCAACATGAACCACGGTGTCATCCATATGGGATGACACATGATCATTCATGATGATCATTCCCTTCATTTGTCAAGTTTTCACATACCATTAATGTACATATGTGCTACTACATCATCCTAGATGTCTCGTGGATTCCAACCACTAGTTGGTCACCAAGGCTACCAAATTGTATGTACTCATTATGCACCCTTAGTCATGTTTTCCTAACACTCCATTCGTCATTCCATTTCCAATAGAACCTCGACTAGGATACTTAAATTCTCTTGCACTTGAATCATTGAAATCCTCCTCAACACAAGCCCATCATATATATTAATAAAAGGGGTGTTGGTGGTGAAGAGACACTTATGTTCCACATTCAAACATGGATCTAATACCATTCTTCATGGCGATATAATTTATGTTCCCCTTAAGCATTGCATACCACTCAAGAACCCTAGTCACCATGCAATGTCAGTTTGATCTTGGTAGATGGGAATGACCATCAACTTCTTGTATTAGTTTCACTACACCCAACCACCATGTCTTGATCAAACCCAAGTGAAGAACCTTGATTTTGTATAATGCTAAAGTACTTATTTCACTATAGGTGATGCTACACCATCGCCACCCAGCCATGGGAAATGTAACCATAAACAATGTTGCACCATTTCCCTACCCCAAGTCACGTAATCCTGTATTGAAGTCTCATATGAAGAACCTCATTAGTTTTCCACCCTATTTAGAAAGACATCATTGGTTCTCCTATCCTAGGAATTGACACACCATCCTAACCATGTTGCATTTTCCATCGACGAGTTTCCCACTAAAGCTACCAAATCATATCGTCTCATTGTGGACCCTAAATCATTTTCTCTTGATGCACCATCCATCATGTGATTGCCAATGACACCTCAATAATTGTCCTTACATAAATTTTCTATATTTGTAGTGCAAGTAGCCTATATACATTTTTATATATATGTTCCATTTTCATTGGGTGACACTAGGCTAATTATGTGTGAAATGACTTCAATTGTGGTGAAAGAAATAGTATTTGAGATCTTTATTCTGAGATGTTTTTTCTTACAATGTCAAAAATATTAACCTGGTTGTAGAACGGAGGCAAAGCATTTCTACCCACAAACTTCATTTTTTTCAAAATATAAGTAGATAAATTGTACTTCCACTCATAATCTTCTTTTCTTTAACATTAAAAGGAATCCTTTAAACTCCAATACAAAATATTCTTATCTTATTTTATTATAACAAGGGTAAGTTGCACAACAATTAGTCCCTACCTTCACATGTGCATATCTATTTTGTATACAATTAATCCATCCAAAGAAATACTAATTATGAATAATTGTTAAGCATAAGCATAGACATATAATGGAATGTAGGAGAAAATAGAAAATATAATTATTTATTAATAACATTTATGAAATTTATTTAAAAATTATAAAAAAAAATTCCTTGTTACCAATCTTTTTGTTTGTTGTTCTAAAAAAATTATAAAATTATAATTAATTATATCTATATTCAAACATTAATTAATTGATTGATAATAGTAATGATATGATGAAGGTAGTTAGTAGAACAATATCAATCATCATTAGTTAGTACCTCTTGTATGCCATGAATCTTAATTTATAGCTCAATCTCGTTGTATATGAATAAGTAGTTAATTACTCATCTATGCATGATTCAAACTCTAAGTAATATGATTTAGTGGATGCATATTTTGTTAGAGAGATACAAGTAATTACAAAACAATTATTTGGAAATGTAAATGTTAAAAAGGACAAGAGTCTTTTTAAAAAATCACTTAAGTCATTTTCAAGTGGTAATTAATTCGTTTGAATCGGTCTTAATTAATTCCTTTGAATTTGTATATGTTCACTTAAACTCATTTTCAAGTGGTAATTAATTCCTTTGAATCTGTATATGTTCACTTAAATTCATTTTCAAGCGGTAATTAATTCCTTTGAATCAAGTACATAATTAATTCCTTTGAATATGTAGATGTTGTGTACTATGGATGCCTTGTGGTTTTTGGCTTTGAATCCCAACAACTCACTTAAAAATATAATTAGTTACTTAATTATCTTGTTTTCAAATGTCAATATTCTTAATGCGCTATATTAATGATGAGTAATTCATAAAAGTTTAGGAGGACCTCCTTGAAAATATGACAAAACAATTGGGCAATTGGTCCTTTTAATCTCTCAATATAGCTAGCAGACTCATTCTTATAAAATTGGTTCTCCAAGAAATGTCAATCTACCATATATCAGTCATAGAAGAACCAAAATATATTCTAAGAGAGATACAAAATTTGCAAAGAACTTTCCTATAGGGAAGCTTGAAAAAACAAAATTGCACTAGTGGCATGGCAAACAGTTTGTCTTGAAAAATTGGAAGGAGGTCTGGGATTGAGTGATCGCAAAATCCTTAGCCAAAACCTGGGGGCTACTATTTGGTGGCACTCACTAACGAACCCCAAATCCCAATGGGCTGGTATCTAGAAAAATAAGTATGCCCAAAATCAACAAATAAGGCAAATAATCAGAATGAACAATGCCCCCTCGGGTTCAAGTCTATGGAACCTAGCATGGAAAAATGGACACTTAATATAAGAAAATTTCAATTTGGAAATAATAAACGATGAGGACACTCTTTTTTGGGAGGACGTTTGGAAAAAACTCTCCAGACTGGAAGACCAACCATCTCTCCTCAGCCTGGAAGCTAGAATGACATCTCAAAATAAGTCCAAGATTGCGCACTACTGGTCAGAGGAAACAAACCCCGACCACTAGATAAAATGGCTCCCTTACCACCGATGGGCTGGAGAAATAGAAAACAACATTATAGAGGGATTTTTTTACGATCTTAACAAAAGGAGGATACTATGCTCTACAAAACAGGACCGCTTGAGATGGGGCACCAATACTTCTAGAACTTTCACAACAAAATAAGCTTTTGAGATAACATTCCAACACAACAAGCTCCCACAAGACTAGATTTGAACAATATTTCGAATCAAAAACTCTAGCCAAAATTTTCGACCTTCCTCTAGAAAATTTCCCTAAACAGAGCTCTTACCTAGGATAATTTATGCAAATGGGGTTTCACGAGCCCGTCTCGTTTCCCTCTTTGTTCGGAGAAAGAGAAGACAATAGAGAACCTCTTAAATACATTATATTATCTATAAGACCTTTGGACTCCAATGGTGCTTATCTTTTGGATATCTAGAAGCAATGAGAATTCCATTAGAGACACCATTGAACAATGGAAAACAACAATAACTAAGAACCCTATAGTCAACATAGATTGGAACCTTTTACCTAGATTTCTTACTTGGGAAGTGTAGAAAGAGAGAAACCATACAATTTTCAAGCTTCAAGCCATGCCTCCAGAAGAACTCTAGAACATGGTCATCGCCTCCTTCTGGGAAATGATACTGTCTCAACCTTGGGAGAATAAAGACTAGCAGGTTATCATGTATGATATTTCCATAGTCCAAGGCCTCAACCTCAGAGCCAACCTTGCTCTCTTCAAGAAAATGCATGTATCGGCCCCTCCATCTTTGGCTACTCAATGGAACCCTCCCCTAGATATTTTTTTCAAAATGAAATTTGATGGGGCCTCAAAAGGCAATCCAGGATAGGCAGGGTATGACAAAGTCTTTAGAAACAATAAAGGAAACATCTTGATAATGTAGGGGGGAAAGATGGGGACAAATACCAACAATGCAACAAAACGTGAGGCATTGGAAAAAAGACTCCATGTAGCCGCAGCTCAGGGTTATTCCAAGCTCATCATAGAAGTATATTCCCATATCATAATCAATATGTTCAATAGCCAGCAACAAGGCTCCTTGATAACGAGAATAAAAAAAAATTGTCCCCTGGAGTCTAGTTTGGAGGCCATTCAAGAAAATACAAACTCCATGCCAGTGATCATCCCCATACATGTGAAACTCTCTTCCAAAAGGCTGGTGGACAAGTTAGCAACATAAATCCTCTATATCAAGGAATATTTGCGGGACAAGCTTTGGAACCCCTTAAAGAATGAGGGTTTCACCCAGGAATGTGCCACAATTGCAAGGAAGGGCCTTTCCCCTAGAAGAATGAGCAAGGGATCAGGCTAAGCGAGAGACAAACATCATAGTAATAAAGGAGAATCAATAATATAAAAATCTCCCTCGAGGAAAGGAGAGAACAAGAAGAGGATAAAGTGGGTGGAAGCCCAACTATGGAAAGGAGGGACTTAACTAGACAGGTGGTCAAGAGACAAGATGATGGAATATACATGCCTAGTATCTATGTCATCAATCGTCACTTGGATGATACCCAGATCTAGCTAACAAGTACGAATCTATGTTATTGAAGAGGTGTGGTAGATGACAAGGGGCTCCTATCAGTAATGACAGACCACACCTCCTTGGAAGGAGAGCTGGGGATATAATAAGGAAATGAGAGCGGAGATATAATAAGGAAATGAGAGCGGAGATATAATAAGGAAATGAGAGCGGAGATATAATAAGGAAATGCACAGAGATATCGTGGATATCCAATAATATAACAGAAATGTATAAGAGATGCAACCATAAACACATAGATATAGTAATACACGATTTCTATTAATGAAAGAAATGTACAGAGATTGTAAAAATATAGAGTGAAAGACTCGCTAGAATGGTGGCAACTTATCTCTGAGAAGAGATATGACAGCTACTCGCATTCACAAGAAGATGATTATTATCATGAGGCTCTAAGGGCCTTTTTTAACATAAGTAAAATCCAAAACCCTAACCCTAGAAGATGAAAATCTAAAAGGTTTGTGGGCCCCGATGGGAGTAGTTGATGTCAACTTCCCGCGGGTGTAACCTTTGTATATGATCTTTGTTTGGGGCGTTTGATACCCCGCTAGAAAGATCTATCTGAGGAATACAACTTTGTTGTGAGAAACATTGAAGGAACTTCCATGTTTCTCCCAGTTTTCCCAAAAAACATCCTTTAGGGCTTCAAAGCAGCTCCAGAAGTTCAGGACCCGAGAAACTGCTAAAAATAGTAAATTACCAAAATTGCCAGAAAATTGTTTTGAGTCAGTTGGAAAAGGTGGGTGGCCATCGATATCCACCTAGATCAATCCTCCCTTCTTAGGAAGAAATGGTCTCCATTGCATTGAGTTATCGGGAGAGAGCGGGAAGCTTTTGCTCAGTCTGAATCTTGGTGAGTTGCTTGCCTTGCTCGAGAAGTTGCATTGATTAGCTTATTGAAGGCTATCACGAACTTCTAGCTAGAAGGGTTGGACCATTTTAACCATTTTGGCTACTTGAGATTATTGTGTGTAGAAGGAATCTTTGCGCTTTGTTGCAACCTTGTCGACCTGCTTCTGTTGGATAGAAGGTGCTTCGGCCAAAGTTGTGGTGGTTGTAATATCCTTCTGTTCACCTTTTGAACAGATTGTGAAAAATATGAATTTTGTAGTATGAGATATTGTTGGATTACTAAGAGGGGGTCTTAATCAGTAATAGAGCAATTTAATCCTTTTTAACCATATAATCCATGTGTTATATTAATGAATCATTATCGTCCAATAACTATAGAGTAAATAAGAAACGAACAAACGAACAAACATACACATACACAATACACCAGTGTTTTATGTGGAAACCCAAATTGGGAGAAAACCACAGAAAGATTTTTCTTATATGTCTTGAAGAATTACATTCATTGGAAGCACCAAATTCCTTTGTTTTCCAGCTACAACTAGAAGGAGGCTCCAACCCCTTAGTTTCTCAGGCTACAACCTGATGGAAGCTCCAAATCCCCAATTCTCTCACTACAACCAGAAGGAGGCTACAACCCCCTATGTTCTCCGGCTACAACCACCTGTCCTTGCCCCGTCCTACCACCCTGAAGTAGAAGTAGAATGATGGAACCACTGCCAACCTGTCACTGTGACATATACCACTGTAAACCTGTACCAATAGATATGAACCATGTATCAACCTGTACCTCAACCTGTAATCAACCTGTACCATAAATAAGTGCATCAACCATGCACCAACCTATACCAAATAACCTGTAATCAACCTGTACCATAAACAACTACATCCAACCATGTACCAATCGTGTTTAAACTACTCATCAACTATGACTCATCAATATGTACCAACATCATCAACTATACACCTCATGTATGTGCCAACTCATCAACTACTTGTCTCAATCATGTACTCAACATGTACCTCAACCAAAATCCCTCATCAATTTCATCATCCAAATCTAATTTTTAGATCTATAATAGACCTAGTGTATATGATCACATTCCTACAAACCTTCCTTGACTTCAACAACAAGGAACTATCATTTTCATGAAACTTTTCTTTAGTCTCACATGCCTAGTATTGGATTAGTCAATAACCCTAACTTGAAGTAATCATAACTTTTTACCTATAATGTATAAAGATATTAAACTGATACACAATGTTATTTAGTGTGTTTTATGCAATTCCTCCAGGTTTCACTACTTGAAACCTCTTAGAAAAGGAGTTATAGCAAAAATGGCATACATTGTTGAATTCTAGCTTATTCTAGAGAGCGACCTTGTAGAGCATGCCCCACACGGAATATTTGTTGAATTGATCTGAAACTTTTACAAAGAATACTACAGATTGTACCATAACCAACACATTTGAATTCACTTAATTTTTATCTGTTATGACGAAGTTATGACGTTTTTACCTGAAACACTTGTTTTTGACTAGTTTCAGGACTCGCCACAAACCCTATTTTCCACGCAGTGTAACTCCATAAATACAATGACCCACAAGATGAATTTTGTATCATAGATACTTGGATATGTTTTCTCAATGGAATAGAAATTTCATGGTCTGAATCACTATAGAAAAAAAAGTTATAGCGAAAATGGTGAGATGACCTATAAATAACATACCTTAGAAAGCACCATCAAAATAATTTATCCTTCCTTGCATTTTGGCCTTGTTTTATTAACCTTCCCTCATAATTTTGGCTTAGATATCATTGGTTACCTCACACAACTATATATATTCAATATGCTCAAGTGTGATTAAAATGAGAGAGCCTTGCCTCTTATTTATACTCTCCAAGTAGCTTCCTTAAAAACATCTTCTAGGTCACTTGGCCCCACTTTCCTTATTTTAGGGTCAACCCACTTCTAATTTCTCC
>JASDQU010274321.1:18760-29775 GCA_032191745.1 Picea mariana
TGGATATAGTTGAATGGTTTAAGTATAAGTTGAAAAAGGTTTTAAATTGTACTTGATGTTGATTCACCCCCCTCTCAGTATCAACAATATTGCCGACAAAGGACAGGAAACCACTAATAAGGCTAATGACATCCAATACACTACACGAATCCCAATGTGTAAATAGATTTCTTATCATCGAACACAAGGGAAACCCCCCAGTCAGCGAGCAATAAGAAGATGTTGACTGATGGGTTCAAGGTTACCTACCCATAATGAAAGTAGGACCAGAGTGCACCATATGACTACAACTTTGTGTAAATCTAAGATACACTGAGGGTATGGCCGACATGCAAAGTCAAGAGTTTGGAGAAATGGCCGACACGGTCTTATATACTTCCTTTTAACAAGAGCATGAGACATATGGATGAATCTGACAACATAGACTCGATAATTAAACTTTTGTGATGCAGGAGGCACCAATCAAACTCTCTATAGGGACTAGAAGAGTAACCAGTAGGAGGAGTAAACTCTAAGTAACCCTAACCTTTTACTTAATATTTCTAGAATCAATTCAAAACCTAGTGGTAATTCCCTGCACAAGTTATTTTAAACATAATCTCCGTCCGACGGTTAGATCTGTGCTTGAATGGATGGACATATTTTATTGACCCAAAAGGACGGATGATCAATATGTTTCTGTAATATCGGCATCAAGACAAATGTCTATGTTACGTGATTTGTTATGTTCAAAATTCATCGGTGGATGATGTGTGAATCAACATCGGCGGTCTATTCTAACCTTTATGCTCTTGTCTTATTGGTAGAAAAAATCGAAGTCGAATTCATTACCGTACAAGATTACATATATGTGATGACATGGTCATCGACGTGAAACTAAGTTTCAGAGGATGATGTGTAATATTTCTTGATGGCACGGGTAGTCTATGTGACCAAACACATGGCATGTGGTAGGTGCAGATGGTAACATGGCCAACACATCAATGGTCAATTTTTCTTCTTATACATGATCGACGACTAAAATTGTTTTTCTTGGTTCTCGTAATTCATCGGCGTCGGGAGAACTCTATTTTGTTTCATTGTGCTAAACTTACATGGGTCATCGTCGATGTCGATGGTCTATCGACGATTGGAAAAAATGTTTCAACTCCTGGGCATGTTAACATATTTCGCTAATGATCGATGAACTATTGACAATCAGTGAAATTATTTCCACTCCAAAAATGTACATAGTTTTTTCCCCGGTCTGGATTATAGTCACTTCTTTTAGACTTCTTTTTCCTCCATCCCTCGATGAGTTTATTAGAGGTTCTTGGGAAAGGTTGTGATTCTCTTTCCTTTCAATCCTTTCTTTTTCTTTTCTATCTTGATGCAAAACATGAGAAGTTTTTTCCTCTTTTTTTTGTATTTTCTTGAGATTTTAAATGCAAAGAAAACAAAGGAAAAAATGCACAAATTTGACAAAGGCTAAATATGCAACCTATGTAAAGCCAAAAGAAGAAGGTGTACAACAATTAAAAGGAAAAATGGTACCCAAAAATTGAAAATTTTGAGGGTGTGTTGAGGACTCAATAGACACCTAGAGAAATCACATACACCCCTTTCCCAAATGATTTAAACGATCCATAATCTCTTACACACATACCAAAATACAAAACAATAACACAAAAACACTCATGAAGATGGTATTTAACCAGAAATGACCAAATACTAACCATTTTAATCATGAGCCACGTAGAAGAGCTGAAATTAGGCCCAATTTTAGTGTCCCTGGAGATACCAAACCTACCCTCTTCCTCTATGAAATTATCATGCATGATGAGGATAATTTCTATATGAAACCCCATCCTAGTTCTTTCCATAATGTCGTCCCTTCTAATCATTCCTCTTGCATCATATCTAATACTACCTTCTAGATAGAGTGAATTATCCATGAAACCCATCATCTCATGCTTTGTTCCACACAACCCCATCTCCCAAAGACATGCATGTGGTTCTATAAACAACCTCCTGAGATGTGGGAGGTGTCCTCGAACCACCATTTAAGGATGAAGTTTTATTCATGAATTAATTTTCAATTTAAAAAAATAAATCTTCAAATATTTTTTTCTTTCAAAATGATTTGTCTAAATGTTTTGTAATTGAAATTAAAAACAAATTTTAAAAAATAACAAAATTAATTGAATTTTTTATATTATAAAATATATATGAATTCTTAAAATTTTCCATAATTAAAATATATAAGATTTTAATATACCAAATTTCAAAATAATCAATACCGTATAAGAAATGTTTACAATGTCAATTTGTCATGTAAAGTTGGATTAGAAGTAATAGCACACCATTGAAATATCACGATGTAGACATTTTTAAAGGACACCTGATTAATTAAATATACCAAATTTCAAAATAATCAATACCGTATAAGAAATGTTTACAATGTCAATTTGTCATGTAAAGTTGGATTAGAGAAATGTTTACAATGTCAATTTGTCATGTAAAGTTGGATTAGAGAAATGTTTACAATGTCAATTTGTCATGTAAAGTTGGATTAGAGGTAATAGCACACCATTGAAATATCACGATGTAGACATTTTTAAAGGACACATGATTAATTAACATTTGCWTTATTTTTTATATCTTATATGTGTATGATTTGGCTATATTAAAATACTTATTTATTTTTAAAATATTTTAATTTTTAATTATCATAGGAATATGATTTTCTTTAAAAATTTGAAAGTAACATCACATTAATGATATTTAGTTTAATTTATAGTTAACAACTATACAAGTCATATTGTCCATTGGATGTAGCTTGGGTGGTTGGGAGGAATGATTGTTACTCTTCCGACCCAGGTTCAAATCCTTGGAGTGACATGTTATGCTCTTTAATGGGTTTATAAATTGCTCTTGTTGTTGAGACCCCGTATACTAAAAAAATGCTCAGTCACCCCATGTTCTTTCGTGGATTTTGGGGAGTTTTTCCGTGGACGTAGCGAGCATCGACATCCAGTGTCATGAAGCACATGTAAAAAAAAACTATACAAGTCTCATAATATATATACCAATGTAGATTTATTTTTAACTTTGAATCTATTATGCATTGAGAGGTGTTGGCACAGGGGCAGACCCAGGATTCAACACTTCAACAATGCACCAACAAAACCCTAGCTATCGGTCCTTTTGGCAACACCTGCGAAGCATATGAAGTCTCACCCGAGGTAGAGGCATGGGTGTTTGTAGGACTCAGATGTCTGCAACCTAGTTGGGACACAGATCTATGATTACAATACCTTAACAAATCATTTAGCAGTTATCATTCCTTATTATCTAGCCTTTGTTTACAACGCAGATAAACCCTAATTACAGAGAAACACAGTATTCAACAAGATCCAATACATTCAAGCACTAAGCACATCAAAATAGACCAGATATGGTACTCATTCACATCACCAAGCACTAAGCTATTGTATCAGATACATCTAAACATACATTATTATACTAAGCATAAATCATATGAGTAATAAAACAACCATAATGCACAAAGCAACCATAAAACAGGATATACGTGGTTCACCCCCATCCTGGGGCTACGTCCACCAACAATTCTTCTCTTTATTATCTTCTCTCAATCTGCTACAAGCACAGAGCCACAGTAACCCACTCCGCATAGGATAGGAGATCTGTGCGCACCTTGCCAAATCCTCCTTCCTCAAGCTAGGGTTAATCACAAAGCCTTCTTACTGTCTATACAAGCCTCTTACAATAACTTGCACTTATCTCTGCAAGTTCTTAACACATAGCATGCACAAAGCATCCACAACTATTCGCACTTAGCACATTGGCCTCTTCCTACATCGCCTAGATATCTATTTATACACTACAAAATGGGCCTAAACATGGGTAAACCCATGGGCCGACATCCCATACCCGTTACATAAACCCTAATCCAACAAAATGCCCTAAAAAGGGGTCGTGATCCCATGATCTCTACTTCGACTTACGCTCCTTTGACATCCTGTCGAAGTCCCAAAAAGGGGTCAAAAGTGACCAAGGATATTAAAAACTTGGTCAAGGGACAACATCCCCCCAACACTCACATGTGACTCATCCTAAGTCACTTTGATCTGGGTAGCTCCGCCTCAAAATCCTTGAGCCTGGCTTAAGCTGCTTCGACTTGTTGCTTCTCCAGGGCCTCCTACTCGGAGAATTCCTGAATAACTGCCTCGTTCATAGGTTCTTCTAAGCGTTGTTTGACTGCAGTGACTACTTGTTCCAGCTCTTCTCCTAGGCCTTCAATTTCCTCAAACAGTTGGCAAGCTTCATCCTAGACTGGTTGGAGCCTCTAATTCATTTCCATGACTTTGTTATGTATGGTATGGACCTGCTGTTGAGCAGTGTGTTATTCCTGAGACCTTTTCATCCTCTCAACTGTTGACAGGAGTTTCAACTGCGCCTTTACTGTTGTTTCTTGCTGCTTTTCCTCCTGGAGTTGTGACTCCAATGTCTTCAGTTCAGGGTCCTCAGTAAGTCGCTCATAAGTATGCACACTTCTACTACTTAGTTGTTTACATTCCAAAGCTAATGCTCTGATCCTCTCAACTGTGCTCCGGGCAGTGGCTTCTCTTTGGAATCACACGTCCTGTGGAGTACTTGGTATTGTTTGTAGCTCTAGATATGTTATTCTCTGTTGAAGCTGCTGGATGACTTCAGCAAGATTCACTACTTGGTACTCTACTGGGTCTTCCTCCTTTTTCTCTAAGCTTGTTACAGAGCGAAGTGCTCTGTTGACTTCTTCTTTTAATCCAACCTGCTTTGCGAGTAGTTGTTCCTTCTCTTGCTGGATCTGCGCTCTCTCCTCTTCGAACTTTGTTTGTAGGTCATCATTTTCATGTTGCGCAACTCAGCATTGCTCTATCAATTCCTCTTGTGATTGCTTAAGGGCCACTGTGGCCTATTCATTTTCTTCCTATGTGCGACGAAGGCAAGCTTCGATCGCATCAACTATTCTATGTAGTTGCGTAGGCTCATCTCCCAAANCTACGTGGCTGGAGTGAAGGGATTTTCGTACCCCTCTCATCTCTGCTTCAAGCCTTTCATACATGGTATCTTGCTTGGCTTCATTTCTCTGTAAAAGATCTTCCGAGGTGTCCGATACAGCTGCGATAATGAAGTTGAAGTCATCGAGCATGAGCATAGTCTGCGGCCTGGTCTTACTAGCTTTTGAATTCTTCCACAATGTGGTTTTCATGGGAGAAACCTTTATTTTGTTAGATGACTCTACATCATCAGGGGGATTCTGTGGTGGTGTTACTTTGCCTTGCTTCTGCTTGTCTTCTTCTCCATTTTTCTCTTCTTTGTCTACTTCGTCATCACCTCCTTCGCTAGGTGATTCTAAAGCAGTCTCTTCTGATGCATTGTTCAACTTCTATACCTCTTCTATCTTCTTCCTTCTTCTAGTTCCAGGTGTATCGTACCCTTTGCGAGTGACCACCGGGCTTCTTATTTGTTCAGGGTTGGACAATTTTGCGGGGTCAACCGAGATAAGGAGCTCTACAGGCCATTCCTTATTTATTTCTTCTAGGTCCTCCTATGTGAGTTTGTAGTAACTCTGTAGTACTTCTTTGTGTTCATCTCCACGCGTATTGATATAGATAAAATGTATGTCTGCGTGGAACTTCACAAATGGCCTGAACCTGTGCAGGGTGTTCGACGTCATACGAGGGACAACCTTAATATCCCTCTTTAACTGCAGGTAGTAGGTGTGGAACACCGCGTTTGACTGCCATTGTTTCCCATATCGCTCTAATACCAGAGTGTGGTGAACTTCGCACGAATAAGGGTTCATATAGCTCTATTTTAGGGAAGGTCGCACCTTCCAGCATCTCCCAAGATATGAACGTGATGAGGATCCACAACCAACTAAAGTGGAACTCATATCCCTGATCCTAAGCTTCACAGTAGTATTGTTCTAACTGGTTCACTAAGTAGCTTGCCTAGTTCATTTGTAGCCCCTCCACGCATTTTCCTGCGAGGTCAACAACAAACCCCATGACCTGCGTGGGTCTGTTCTTTGTTACTCACTTACCAACAATCAACTAGAAAGTGAGGCGCATTGCACCATTCTGGATGGAGGCTACCTTGTAGCCTTGCTTCCCCTTATCCACATCATCATAGGTATCTTTAATCTTTTGCGTCAGGGTGCATTCTGCAGCCTTTCCTAGGTAAAAGTCTTGCAGTTCTGGTCCCTGCATGCTCAATCCGGTGATCTGATGGATCAGTACCGAATCAACGGTGATGCGTCTTTCTAGCCACAAATAAACACCATGGAATATCAACAACAGGAGCTTAATGCACGCATTAACCTCTTGGTGCCTTCCAAAATGGGGTATCTTCATTACATTCAGGATGGTGGACTGCACGAGGTCCATAGTCCATGGTTGGGGGATTATCCTCGTCTTCTTCCCCTTTGTTCTAGTCAAATACCTGTGAGGTGTGAGCATGCTAAATTTCTTGTGGTCTCCCAAGTTGAAATCGATGATCTTCAACGTCAGAATCTTATCCTGCTGAGGCTTTCCTGTGTGTATCCCCTTTGGGAGGTACGCAGTAATCAGGGTGTAATCAAAGTCCCTGGGGACACTCTCACGATTCACCGCGTCGACCAGAGGTGGGATGTAGTCAGGCATGATGGATGGGATTAACTTCATGTTTGCCAAGTCATGCCGATGCTTGGTTCTTTTCTCGGCCGCAGCTGGGGATGGTCTGGATTCCCGAGCAGTCGATGGGGAGGCTTACACTCCTCTCATCGATGAAGCTTGAATTCCAACAGACATCACCTTATTAGCCATAAGTTCGATTATAACTTCTTTGAGAGACTTTTATATGGTGTTGAGTTCATCCGACATGCATGCTCGAGATTGGAAAACTCAGGTTGATTAACAAACACTCAATGCAATGGAACATGTGGCGAAGTCTCGGTAAACAAAGCGCGACAATAATGAGTTCTCTTGGATACAATTCGTGAAAATGTTCTCGACACAACATTCGACAGAATAAGTAGACAACGATGTAACATATCCCTCCAATGGAAAATAATCCTTCATTAATGAAGTTCTGTCCATTATGACGTGATCCCAATGGTCCAATGGTGAGCTTTCTGATCATAATTGTTGTTTTAACCATTCGGGAACGACAATATAATGGTCATATTGCCTCTAAAGGTTATATTTCATCACCATGGCAAAGTGCCAATCTGAGTTTCTTTGATATTCTAGCAAAGTTCAAATTCTAGAGAGATTCCTTCTATGAAGTCTTCTCTATAACTTCTTGTAACTTCTCTAACTTTTCTTTATTCTTACTGAGCTTTCTAGCCTTCTTCCCTGTGATCTATGTCTCGGTATTCCTCTTTCCATTCTGATTCTTATCTCTTCTTAGCATAATAACTTCGCGATGTTGGTGGTATTTCCCAAGGTTCAAGGGAAATACTTCTTCTCTGTCTAGGGTAGGTTCTCTACTCTCCTATACAGACAGGTGTTTCAAGTATTTTTGTGTTCTTTCAACTTCGACATCCAGATTTCTAGTCCTCAGTAGCTTCGACTGGTTTTCTTGTTCTTTCAGTAAGTGTGTTATTCTCTTAGCCATGAAGTCTCTTAGGTCTTGCTTTTTATGTTCTAGAGCTTCCTCTTCTTTTCTTTGGGTATGATCTTTCTCAATCCAGGTTTTTCCCAGTAACATAGCAAATGGGGCTTTCTTCTCAATAAATTTAACAACCTCAAATTCTTCCTATGTCGAAGTTCCATGAGCAGTCATAGATGTTTGGGTAAGTCTTCCACATAGGGTTATCAACTTTCCTCTAAATAATCCTATTCCTCCCAATGAAGGAATCATAGCAGGATTTCCCAAAATTTCCCAAGTTCTTTCTATCATGATATTCACTTGTATTTCCTCATCCAAAACATAGTCTATGCCGAAGTCTCCTATTCTTGTTTCTATGCACTCTTTTTCTTTGAGGATCTATGATAAGTTGATATCTCTGTGGTCATTCCGGTTTTCTTTCATTTGTAGTAATACAATCTCTTATTCTTTCTGGGGTTCTGCCATGGTCTTAGTTTCTTGGTCTTCCTTGAGGTTTTCTTCTCTCATATTCATTCTTTTAGCCTTAGCAATCATTCCAGGGAAATCTAGAACTTCACGGTCCATAGCTTTACAACAAAGACAACTAGGTTTTCTACCAGGGCATTCCTTAGCAAGATGTCTCGGACTTCTGCAACTGTAACAAAGAGTTAATCCTCTCTTTATATTAAATGATCCACAACCTTTCTTGTACTGTGCACTAAGATCATGGTGGCTAACCCGCAGAAAATTATTCCTAGGATCCTACATCCATTTGTTAGTCCAAAAATCCTTTCTATGCATAGGAATAACACATCTTTCACAATTTCTATCAAATCTACTCATATCAAATCTTCTTTCTTCTAACTATGCCCTATTTTTCAGACTAGGACAAAATTTATCAAACATACCTAGATCCATACTTTTGAAACAAAAATTTCCACTTATCTTACCTTTAATAGAGCACAAATCTTTCAGATATTACCTCTTTTCTTCAGATCTGCCTCCTTTCTTAGTATAGAGCTTTTCAAGTCAAGTAGAGTACTAGGGAAATAGATCTATGCATGGAGCTTCCTCTTTTCCTCAATTCCCAACAATCACAGTTTCAGGTCCTGGCAACAGAACCATTTATTGGCACAAGATGGACCAAGGGTTCAATGCTTCAACAACTCACCAACAAAACCCTAACTACTGGCCCTTTCAGAAACACCTGCGAAGCGGATGAAGTCTCACCTGAGGTAGAGGCAAGGGTGGTTGTAGGACTCAGATGTCTGCAACCTAGTTGGGACACAGATCTGTGATTACAATACCTTAACAAAGCATTTAGCAGTTATCATTCCTTAGTATCTAGCCTTTGTTTACAGTGCAGATAAACCTTAATTACAGAGCAACATAGTATTCAACAAGATCCCATACATTCAAGCACTAAGCACATCAAAATAGACCAGATATGGTACTCATTCACATCACCAAGCACTAAGCTATCGTATTAGATACATCTAAACATACATTATTGTACTAAGCATAAAGCATATGAGCAATAAAACAACCATAATGCACAAAGCAACCATAACACAGGATATATGTGGTTCACCCCCATCCTGGGGCTACGTCCACCAACTCTTCTTCTCTTTATTATCTTCTCTCACTCTGCTACAAGCACAGAGCCATAGGAACCCACTCCGCATAGGACAGGAGATCTGCGCGCACCTCGCCAAATCCTCCTTCCCTGAGCTAGGTTTAAGCACAAAGCCTTCTTACTGTCTATACACAAGCTTCTTACAATCACTTTCACTTATCTCTCCAAGTTCTTAACACATAGCATGTACAAAGCATCCACAACTATTCACACTTAGCACATTGGCCTCTTCCTACATATCCTAGATATCTATTTATACATTACAAAATGGGCCTAAACATGGGTAAACCCATCGACCAACATCCCATACCTGTTACATAAACCCTAATCCCAAAAACTGCCCTAAAAAGAGGCCGAGATCCCGTGATCTTTGCTTCGACTTTCACTCCACCTTCGACAACATGTTGAAGTCCCAAAAAGGGGTCAAAAGTGACCAAGGATCTTCAAAACTTGGTGAAGGGCTAGCAAGAGGTATCAAATCCATTGAGGTGCAAAATTTTCTTCTATAGTGCAAAACTTGAGCAATTATTTGCACCTCAAGACATTTAATTCCTCTCTTCTCATGATAGATCCAATGTTAAATATGGATCTATGCTCGTTCTTTATATATATGCCAAATGCCAACTTCATGTTGAACATAGAAGGAATTACACATCTCCGTCATACTTAGTTGTAGAAAGAACCCTTCTATGCAAGAAGCATGCAATAATAGAAAAGCCAAAATGCCATGCTATAAGGAGACATTTTCTTGGTTAAGATTGACCAAACACAAAATGAAATGAACTAGCCTAAAAGGATTCCCTCAAATAAGATGATATTGCTTGATGACAATGATCTAGAGATAACTGGATAGTTCAACCTTAAACTTTAGAACAATAAGGAGCTCAATTTGTCAAGACAACATTATGGCACATTTTTCACTCATGCCTAGTTCACTTTCATCTCTCCAATCCAAAATGTTGAGTAGTTGACCCATATCGATTTATAGGAGAATCTGAATCATCAATAGTTACTTATGTTAATGTTGCCGGTAGAGGTAGGATTTGATCTAGCATCAACTCATGAACACCCATATAGATTTGAAGTATTGATGTTTGTGAGTGGACTTCATACATGCTATACTATATTGCATTATTGTGGTCGGAAGGAAGTATGTTATTTAAAGCTAGCCATTAAATTAAAAAAAATCGCCGGTCATCCACCATGGTAATGCGGCTTACAAAGCTTCTTCCTAGAAATTGAGATTCAAATATACAAATGAGCGTGTCATGCCCGAACAATCAAAAGGAGGACATTGGAGGAGATCTTATTCATGATAAATTCATAGAGGCAAAAAAGAAACAATAAACAAAAACATAAATGTAGGAAGCAACCACAGAGTTTTAGTACCCTTCTACTATTGAAATAGATTACAAGTAAATTAATGATGCAACGAATCTCAATGGATCTATGAACAAAATGCAAAAAACTAAAATTAAACTCAATGTCTAACTAAAGTATAGATAACGCTAACTAGTTGTGTTGGCATACTAATGGATAGGTGGAGATTATCAATTCTAACACTCCCCCTTAATCTCAACTGTTACATTTATCAACACTTACAATGCCCAAGTGTTGTCTTTAGAATTCAAAAACACTTTTTCCTAAAGGTTTTGTAAATATGTCTGTGAGTCGATCTCTTGATCCACAAAATTGAAGAGAAATATCTCCATTATTAACAAGCTCTCAAATGAAGTGAAAGTGAGTGTCAATATACTTTTTT